>CM014732.1:68621584-68655460 GCA_004329165.1 Spatholobus suberectus
TAAAATTATCATAAATTCTTTTATTAAATTTTAAGAAATTATAATAAAATTACATTATTTAATAGTTATAATAAAATAATAATTATTAAAAATTTATTTTATTAAATTTTAAAAAATTATATAAATTATTCCAATTTAATATAATATAATAATTAATATAAAGTTTAAAATATTTATATTAAAAAGTAATTAACATTTTATAAATATTTATAACATTATAAATATTATAAATATTATATTAGTTAAAATAATTAAAATTAAAATAATTTAATTATATTTTTAAAATTTAATAAAATAATTTATCATTATTTATGTTTTAATATAATATGTTAATATGATATATTAATAATAATAATAATTTAATATAATATATTAATTATTATTGTTTTAATATAAAAAATTTATTAATATTAATTCAATATAAGATATTAATATTAATTTAACATAATATATTAATATAATGTCATATAATATAAATATTAATATAATATAATAAATTTTTACATTTTTAGATAATTATTATATAATATTAAATTATAAAATATTATAATTTTTTAAAAAAATCTGAAAATAATTTTTTATAAATTTTAAAATATCAATACAAATAACTTTGGAAATTTTATATAATAAAAAAATTATTAAATAATTATAAATTTTCAAAATTAAAAATTTATTAAATTATTATAGTTGAGGTTTTAAAAACTGCCGCCATATGAAAATCACTTAACTCACACGTGTCTAGTTTTATTAACATTGTTAGTGTTGATTTGAGTAGAAAGACAATATTAAACATTTTTAAAAAATTAGAGGACCAAATTGAATAATGTAAATAAATAAATAAAAAATTTAACCATATAAATATATAATTTGAAAATAACAAGTTACCTGATCATTTGACTCGCATAGCTTTCTAACATCATTTTTTTATTTTCCTTTGTACTTTTTGGGAGATAATTAAAACGGCAAGAAAATGGCATCACCACGATTCTTGAAATGTACCCTGGCATCATGGAAATAGAGGAAAAATTGGGGTGAGAGAAAAGAAATAAGATGGTGAGAAATAAGTTTGTGTATTTAATAGTGTAAAAATAAGGAAGCAAGAGAAGAGGAAATTGGTAGGGCCTAACACTATTCATTTCTCTCAAGAATGGGGTTGGGAGCTGAAGTTTACGAAAATGTCCACAAAAAACCCATACATCTGATAGCTACCCGTGAAAATAGTCTATTATCACACATAGATAGTATACTATTAAATCTCATTTAACCACTGTCATCAAACAATAATCTACTATTGTTTTATGATAATTGACTATCATCACTTCCAAAGTTTTATCGTGATACATTAGTAGACTACCATTTATGTATAGTCAACTATTCAATCTTATTTGAAAACATTATATTAATAGAATAAAAATACATTTACATAGGGACAAAAAAAAAACAACATTAATTTAATTTTTTTCTTCTTTTTCCACTCAAACTAAACAACTATATAATATTATTTCTATTCTATTTCACTCTTATTTTTTTATAACTAAATAATTCATATTTTTACTCTATTTTTTTCTAACCTATTTTTCTTCATTTTATTTCTTTTCTCACTGTCGAAAAGGGGGTGAACTTATCCTAAAGTGACCAGACCAGGGGGAAAGAGAGAGAGAGAGTGACCGAAAGAGACTAGCAGAGCAAAGCAATTTTGAGAGTTGTCAGAATCGCAACATTGAAACCTGATGTATTATCTTCGCACCGTTAAGATCTATTGCTGCCAAAAATCATAAGATTCGACACCCACCTTCAACCCTTCGATTTGTCGTTAGTTGGTCAAAATCATGCCATGGACCCCACCAAGAACACGATTCCAAGGAACAAGAGAATGAAAAATGAACGTCCTTCACAACTCTCCTCTCTCTTCCCCACCATCCATCTTCCCTTCGAGTCAGACCAAAGCCACTTGGATTCCATAAAAGATTTTTTACTATTTTTTCTGAAGAGTTCTGATTTGGGTGCCTATTATTTTCTCCGTTTTCCTTATTTATCATCTTCTTTATCTCTTGGACACTTGTGGGTTATATTATGTATTTATGTGATACCTGGGTGCACTATGATCTCATGTTCTATGTGTGAAGTCATGTTTTGGTGCTTCTTGTGTTCTCTGTTTTAGCTTCTGGGGTTTGTGGCTTGGCCTTGGTGACTGGTTCTGTGAAGTGGGGGGTTGGATACAATGGGTTCTGGTACCAATTTGGTGACTACTGTCATTGGGTTTGGGTTGAGTGCAACTTTCATTGTATTTGTTTGCACAAGAATAATTTGTGGAAGACTACGAGAGCGCGTGAGATCACGGACTATATGAAATTGAACCAAGAACAGATATAGAACGGGTAATTTCAGCTCTGACTCGCCCTTCTTCATGTGTGTTGATTTTGCTAGTTAATATGATTAGAGGTAGGTAATGATGAAATGGATCAAAATTTTAACTCTTATTGGGTTATGAAGTTGTGGTTTCTAAATTATTGTTCGTATTTTTGTAGTTCATTTGAGGAATAATTAATGATAGCTGCAACTTTATGTCAAGTATTTACTGTGATTCAGGTGTCATTCAATTGTGTAGAAGAAATTATGTGATGAAAATTTTTAAATTCCTGGTGAAAATTTTCAATCAGATGCAGAAATGGGTGCTTTGTAGTAATTAGCATGTATACTTCCCCTTAATGTAATTTTCCTTGCCTAGAACTTTTACTTTATGTTGGTGTTCTGTTCATTTCGGGTGCTTCAGATTCTAATGTTTGCATTGTTTAACTTGATAGCCAGAATATCATGGTAATGACCCTGAACCAGCTTTTGTTGCTGCAATCCCCACTTTGAATTTCAACCATGAAGCCTTCAGTTCCATTGAAAGTACACAGTTAAGTCTAGTATATTCTTTCTAATTTGTAGGTCATATAGAGAATGTTCGTTCTTTCTTTTTTATTTATGTTTTTATAAAGGCTTATTTAAAACAGGCATTTTCTAAATAGGAGTCAACATGTTGGTAAATTATTCAGTTTGCTTTTACAGGTGTGTGATATGTTTGGCAGAGTACAAAGAAAAAGAACTATTGCGCATCATACCAAAATGTGGCCACACTTTTCATCTTTCTTGTATTGATATGTGGCTGAGAAAACAATCTACATGTCCAGTGTGCCGTTTGTCACTGCAGAATGCTTCTGAAACAAAACATGTGAGATCTGTAACATTTACCATCAGGCAATCTCTTGATGAGTCCAATACTTCAGAAAGAAACACAAATAATGAGAGGCAAGTTGAACTTAATGCTAGTAACACCCTACGATCAACTTTGGGAGAACCAGAACCTAGACAGTGATGTAAGAAATCTAACGGAGTGTTGTAGTGTGGGCCTAGTCTGTGCATGTAATGGAACATTGCTAGTAACTCCCTAGAAATACTAACAGCACACTTTTTTGATATACTTATTATGTGAATTTTATTTGAGCCTCACTAAATAATCCTGGATTATTTCCTATTCACTAAGACCCCAATAAAATTCACCCAATAATAAGAAGTGTTAGAATGTGTGTTTTATTGATATTTTGATACTTTTAAATAGATCGAATTCAAATTCTTTGTTCGTTTTATGACCTTTCCACTAGTGTAAAACAGGGCATGCCTACAATGATTTCTGCCGTTTACTTGTATACTATGTGTCTCCTTTTGTAGCATATGCGCTGTGCAGGCCTCAAGACTTCTGTCAGTCTGTGGCAAAATTAATTAGTAAGTTAGGTAAAAGCTGAAAAATTAACTTGAAAATTGGAAATTAAAAGATGATAAGCTAACCTAACTAATTGAATTAAAAGAGTTTGGTAAATTAATAGTTTTTTTAATTATTAAGTTTGGTAAACTAATAGTTAAACTAGACCATAAGTGTAAAATAACAAAAAAGGATGTATTTAATTTTGGTTATAATTTAAAATTTGTTAAATACATATATTTTTAAAATAATTGTCAGTTTTTATATTTTAATCTATTTCAAATAATTTTTCATCTTAAAAATTAGGATAATAAGTTTTTAATTTTATTCTTATTTTTAAATATTTTTATTATTTGATGAGAGTGAGAGTGGGGACGTGTGTTAAGGGCTTTTAAAAATAGAAGGGTAAATAAGGATTCTAATAAGATAAAAATAGTGAAGATAAAAATGGGAACAAAACAATAAGTTAGGAGTTTGGCTTTTTAACCATAGTAGTAAAAATAAAAAACTATTTACTAAAATAATAAAACAGAAATACTGATCAGAGTTGTTTTAAAGAAGGGACAAAAAAAATATATATACACGAGACACATACTTAGTGGGCGACACACGTCTAAATATATATTTTTTTAACTATAACGAGAGGCGCCTCGCGTCTAAATATATATATTTTTTACTATAATAGGAGGCCTCATGTTTAATATATATTTTTTTTACTATAACAGGCGCCAACTCAGCTTAAATTTTTTAAAATCTTTCACGTTTCATCTAGACTACTGTGCGGTCATGCACGATCCACTGCACCATGGTACTATTCATGTACATTTCACTATTCATGGCACTATTCATAACATTATTCATAAACACTATTCACGACACTATTCATGATAATATTCATGCACAATTCATATACTGTGCAATTTTTCTATTCATGCAGTTGCACAAGTTTCTATATCAGTACATGACTTTAGGTGGCAGCAAGATTGTCAATGCCTCAGCTTTGTAGTAAGTCACGCGTACACAATAAAAAAATATAGTAAGGAGTGTCAATACGCAGATCACGCATACACAATAAATACTGCACGTTGCATGCGTATTGTTTCAATTATTAATTTTTATGGGAAAGCTGCACATTGCATTCATGCAGTATGAGTTTCACAATTTAATTTCAATGCATGGAACTTGTATTTAAGGGAGTTTGGACATTGCACTGGTTCAATGTATTCAAACCATTTGTTGAGAGTTCCCGATAGTGTTCCACTTGTTTCGTTCTCTTAAATTCTGTTTCTCTTAGTCTCTGAAGTTTGAGTATTATAAGTGCGTGAATGTTTATCAGTTTATTATTTTGTTCAGTTTTATTAACTAGTTTTTTATTTTAATAGTGTAATTTACTATTATAGATTTTATGTGATTATTTGTTATGATGTTATAATAATTTTTTTAACGTTAATATTGGTTTTATTAAATACAGTATAGAAGGACAAGTCGTACATCCTGGTCCACGTGATGATTCACCACTACATTTACAAAACATACATGTTTCTAAACATGTATGGAATGGTGCCCCAAACCGCATTTTGAAAATAAGACGAGCACAAAATGCTACTAGACATGACGAAGATTTACCTCCTCTGATCAAACCATTTTTAGCACTAGCTAGCTTTTTGGGTATTGCCAAAATTGAATTTTTTCAGGTCGATCACTAATTGATTTCAGCATTAGTAGAGCATTGGAGACCTGAAACACACACTTTTCATATGGTACAAGGAGAATGTACCATAACATTACAAGATGTTACTGTGCAACTAGGATTAAAGATTGATGGTTATCTAGTGATTGGTTTAGTGCCTGGTGACTGGTTCAGTGCCTGGTAACTGGCGTGGTCTTATGTAGGAGTTATAAGGAGTAACGCCACCACCGGCAAAGATAAAAGGCAAAAGATTAAGGATGAATTGGCTTGATGAATAGTTCACCGACTTCTTGCAACACATGCATAGCGTGGTGCAGTTGGAACGATATACACGAGCATTCATCTTGTGTATATTGGGTGGTAACCTTTTTTGGGATAAGTTGGGCACATTTGTACACTGAGATTGCTTCCATTTCTGGAAGATTTTGACGTCTGCAGCACATTAAGCTGGGGATTCGCTATCCTCAGCAACGTCTATCGTGAATGTGCGTGACTACTGACTACGGCCACAAAGAAATTGGTGGTGCCAGCATCCTAATACAACTATAGGTGTGGGATAGGTTCCCTTCGATCAGACCTATTAACGCTCCTCTACCCATACCTCAGCAACCTCTTACTGAGATGAACTAGCTCTTGCATCCAGAGACATACGAGGTTAGGTGTAATCTATCTCAACAGGTAATGAAGAAGAACCAGCAGTTTCAACATCAACATATATCTCAAGGATAGTCATCACAAATTATTGTTCAAATGAATCAATCATACACTCAATATCTTCATCATCACATATTCGAACACTTGAATATGTGATTGGGTTTTGGCACGTCAAATATCTACAAGTTAACCTAGAAATAGTTTGATGTGTTGACAAATTCAATTCATTAGAAATCTTCTTAGTTAACACATCATAACTGATGTCATGTTTAATTTGAATTGTTCTTTTATTGCCTTCAAAAGTCATAACCTCCGAACCCTTGCATTTTCTACCATTCGAATAAATAAAAGTGATAATAAAACTCGTTTTTAAATATGCATATCACAGAACAAGAAGATAACAAACACAGATCAAAACAGACGTGAAAAAACAAGGTAGGAGAAGCACATGAGCAAATAACAAACACAACCAACACTTGTGAAAACACAAGTAAAATTAGAAAAACAGACTCTATTTAAACTCATCCATAAATATCATGTCATATCAAAAATAAAATCAAAATCTTTGACTGAATAAGAATCAAATAAGAATTGATTCTTCGATTAAAATCGAATAAGAATTGATTCTCTTAAAAACCATCATCTCAGCGTGCCTATACTTAAAAGCAAAAAAAAGAGTGAGAAACTGGAGGCTCCATCTAAGATGGCGCCTCCTTTTATAGAAAAAAAAAATGCGCCTCCTATATTGGAAAAAAAATTGAAAAATTAAACGTGAGGCGCCAACTCAAATGGTGCCTCTTATGAAGGAAAAAAAATTGTGAAATTGGAGGGGTGGAAAAAAAAAAACTCAACTGAGTTGGTGAAGGAAAAAAAATATTAAACGTGAAGCGCCAATTGGCTCCTCCTGTTATAATAAAAAAATATATATTAAGTTGGCGCCTCTTATTATAATAATAAAAAAATATATTAAACCAAGGTGTTAAGTGAGTTGGCGCCTCCTATTATAAGAAAAAAAAAATTAAACGCATCCTGTTTAAAAAACTGAGTATGTGTCTCATGTATATATTTTTCTGCCCCCCTTTGTAAAACAACCCATATCGGTAATTTTTTTTTATTTTAGTAAATAGTTTTTTTTTTACTACTTTGGTTAAAAAGCCTAAGAACTTATAAGCTCAATCACTATATGAAGTAGTCATTCAAAAAATGTTACAAGCTAGTGACAAAAATTTCTTTACCAAACAGTTCTTCATTTAAATGAGTGAAAGAGAGACTTAATAAATAAATAAATTATATAACAAATATTTTTATACTAATTAAATAATAATTTTAATTCAAAAAATTAAACTTTTTATTTCATTATTTTTTTCTAATATTTTTATACTATCTCCCTCCATTCTATTTTCTTCCTCCCAACAAACAATGAGTTGATTCAATTAATTAGTTAGTCAACTTTCAACTTCCAACACCAACCTTTTAACTAATTTGTCCGCTAATATATATTACGTAGCACTAGCGGAAAACCGTTGACAATAGCATCCTTATCGTTACTTACTTGAACACGCACATTAATATTATATGTACAAGTCAAAGATTAACAATGATTTATGTCTCTTGTATAATTATTTTTCAACAGCAACTTTTCTAAATAATGCTACTTGACAGGAATGGATCAAGAAAGTTTGCAAAGTGGGGACAAATATATAAGATTTTTTTGGGTGAAGGGACTGGAGAACCAGTATAAAGCTTTCTGTGTTTTCTTCTCTTTATCCCTACGCTTAAAAACATTTTGTTTAGACTGATCTACCTTTTTCGGAAAAGTTTTTAAATGCACAATTCAACCCCCCTTTCTTGTGCGCTTTTTCTTATTTCAATTAAATTTGTCTTCTAATCTTCGTTAGCTACGTTATCACCTAGACAAGGATAAAGGCCAAAATGAAATTAAAAAAAAGAGAGTCATAGGAGCCAATTAAAAATGAAAAAAATTAATAGAACCAAAATAAAAACAATCTTATATTATAGGAGTTAAAAAGTTATTTAAATCTAAAGATTGTATTCAATCTATTTATTTATTTACTTAATAATAAAGGAAATGTTATTTTGTATTTAAAAATTTTTTAATTAAAATTTTTTATAGGACTTTTAAAAATATAGTGACAATTTTTTAAAATAATTGTTAATTAAACATACAACTAATTATTGACATTACTTTTTTTCAATATTATGATATTCTTTTTGAAATTAATATTATGATATTCTTATATATGGATCTTTTGAAGTTTACTTTCAATTTTTGTTAAAGAGTATCTAAATTTTTTATTTACTAATTATAATTCAGGGTCGACTAAACATATATTAAGTTCAAAACGAATTTTAAGATGATTTTTTTGATTAATTAAGATACTTTATTAAAATTATTATAATTTTATTTGCTAAGTTTTTAAGATGTAAAATTATTTTTTAAATTATTATAATTGATTTATTTAATATTTTTAATTGATAATAAAGTAAACCTATTTAATTTTTATTAAGACATTTTTTATTTTAAAAAATATTTATTAATTTTAATTTTTGAAAATTTTCATTATACTAAAACTATAATTGTTGACAATTTCTATAAGTCACTAAAAAAAATATGGTTTTTCTGGCAGCCAATTTTTGACGGTCACATCAACTTCCTAAAAAATGATATAATCTAATTCTGTAAAAAAAAATGATATGATTTATGGCCTTTTTAAGCTGCCCAATTTGATGTTCTTTTTCGGCAGTTTAATTAATTTTTCGTGGTTTTAAATCATTATAATTATAATGTTTCAAATATTTTTATTTTTCCCTATTCCAACTATTTTATAAGTTGGTTTTACCATTCAAAGTTTTATCTCTCACCACTAGAATTTTTTTAATTTTGCTACTAATTTTAACTACCAATTAAATTAGTGGCTAATTCTAAACTAATTAATTATATACTAATTACAATATATATAATTCTTTTTATCTAAAACTATTTAATTTTTATATGAAATTTATAGAGACTAGAGAGTTTGCGTATCTATTTCAATTTATTTTTCCTAAGATTTTCCAGTCCCAATGCTTTCTATGTGCGCGTTCTTTCTCTGCTTTCTCTCTCTCTCTTTCTGTGAGCTTCTTCTCACTTTGATTTGCTCTTCTTCTTTTATTCTTGTATTCAATGTTGATGCCTTGCATGCATCTTACCAGTTTTGAATCCCTGGGATTTGATTTGTTATTGATACGTACATAACATGTCATGTCTTGGTAAGGACGAATTAGAACACTTCCTGGATGAGAATGAAGATATGTTTCTTATTTGAATCTTGGTGATGGATCTACATTTTGATTTTCTTATTTTTTAAAGGCCTTATGCCCTTATCTCCTTGTTTATTCTTACTCTCTCATTCAATCTGATAGGATGATTTTTGGGGGTGACTGGTACCTTCCCCTGAATACGTGCGAGAATGTTGTGAAGCTAGTCTTAAGCGGTTTGATGTGGGGCGTATTGATTCATACTATCAGCATCGAGTTGCCACTTACTAGAATTTGGGGTTTGAGTCTAACTTTACTCTACTTGTGAGAGAAAAATTGTCTCTCACTTATATATTATATTTTAATCTTATTACTAGTTGATGTGGGATCTTTAACACACCCTCCTCACGCTAAAAACTGAATATTTCGAGTGTAAAGTTTACAAGATTAAACATGTGCGAATGGTCCGACAACGGCCCGATATTTATTCGTCGCATGCCATTCCAACACTTGTAAATTTTAGAAAACTTATTTTTTAGTCATGATTGTTTCTACTAGTGTTGGCAGTCCCGTGTTTCCAAGGATGGTAGATTTGTTATGGAGGCTCCGTGCAGGGTATGCTCTCCTTCTTTCTTCCTATTTTGAACATATATTACATAATGAAACCACAAAAATATGTTCATGGTAACAAATTAAAAAATCAATTTTCTTACAAGATTGTACATGTCGTTACCGTAGTTTGTTTAATTAATTGAGTCATCTAATTAGTTAAAAAATTGCACATTTTTCAGATTCCATTTCTCATATTCTAATTGCTCTATGTTTCATCGTGTTTCTCGACACATACAACTTTTATGATATTTATTTATAGGAAAATACTATTGCATATATGCATTACTTATTGATGATATCAGCGGGGATGCAAGTGGACAATTTCAAAAATATCTCACAAAACACAATATATAGTACTTATAATCCTTTTCTTTTCAATTAGTTATTGGTAAAGCCGGTGAGTACTTCACACTTATAATATGACCCAAAAATATATATTAATCTCAATTTTAAAATAAGTTCCAACTACACAATTCTTACTCAAAATTCGCAAAGACGTCAGATTTTATGTTTAAATGAAACGACAAATTTAAACGCCCTGACTATTGTGACATGATGCATATATTTATTAAAGTCATGATAGGTGACTGTAAATTTTGTTATATGTACGAATCGTTACTCATACACCATATAGTAAAGTATTAAAATAGTAAAATTACATATACGACATACATATGAAATCAAGACAAATTTCACAATATATAAATAATGTTAGCAAGAAAATGAATACAGGCCGAAATTAAATTACAAATGGAATAATGGTATTATTATATTTTTTGTAAGAGACAATAGGATATATTGTATGCTTAGAATAATAGTGAGGGCGATGTGGGACATAATCTTGGACGAGTCTTTTTTGCTATAACAATCAGGGACGGATCCAGAAGCCTATTAAAAGGGGGGCCAAAAATAAACAATAAATATTAAATAAATATTAAATTATAATAATTAAATATATCATATTGTTATTTAAGTTGTGAATATTATTTTTTTAAAACTTATTTTTTATCATCTTTATAGTTAAAAATGATATTTCAATTATAATAATTGAAACATAAAAAATTAATTGCAAAAAATAACATATATAATTCTCAAAGAGTGAAAAGGGGGGAAGGTCCCCGGTAACAATAGGAATGAGTATTAAACTTACATGATCTTATACAAATTGTTCAAATTCTTTTTTAGAGCATGTTTGGAAACACGTTCTACAGCCAACAAATCACTTCTTTTATATAAATAACGTAAAAGTTAGAATTAATGGTGGTCGTTTTAATGTCAAAAATCACGTCCTAGGTCCATTTCTAAACACGCACTTAGTGATTTTGATGTGTGAGATGATGATGCAGTGCAAATAGAAACTTTTGTTTGATATTTCAACAAGTTTTATATTAGTTGCCAACACAATGCGGTGAAAAAAGAGAAATAACGACAAAATTCTAAAGCATAGCTAATAGTGAGCTTTGCTTTGGAAGTGATAATGATTGTTTATAAGAGTTTGCTATAATAATTGTGTCTCACATTTGAGCCGGAAAAAAAAAGAAGGTAAAATCCTGGATAACAATTATTAATCAATGGATAATTCAAAAATTGATTTTGCAATTTTTTAGGAATTTTTTTATTCGATCTATTTATTTCTGATTGCCCATCTTACAAGTATGATGATTATTATTTTTATTATCTTTCACGGTAAAACAAGTATGGTTTAATAATTAAGGATGTTTCGGACTAGCATATATAATGGTCAAGCCCAACGTGAGAACTAGGCTAGATTGATTGCAGAATCCAATACCTACTCAAGGGCTAAACTAGTCCGCTCCACGCCAAAGATCCAACCTAGGACATGCAAGGAGTACCCCGTTCTGGAACAGTTCGACAAAGTCATGATATTCATACACTCCAAAATTGGGTGAATTGGGTTGGAAAAAGGAGGAAAATAAAAAGAGAAAAAATAATAAATGTGATAAGTAATGTGATAGAAAATAAAAATATGAGAAAAAAAAAAAATAAATAAGATAGAAGAGATAGAAAGTCCTACTGCATGAGGCTGGTTGAAGGACTATAGAGAATTTGGCTATAATCACTTAGTTGTATCTCATCTACATGGTACACACTTTTTTCTTGGTGAAAAGGTACACGCCTATCACTTCATTGTTACTCTAATAAAATACTACTTGTGCATTGGAGTATTTAATTTTATTTTTTGGTTGATACGTACCCTTATTTTTGCCACTCGAGCTATCAGAGAGTAGTTTTAGTTTTAGAATAGAGGTCTGGCATAATATTGGATCTCAGTCTCATCAAAGGAATCAGAAATGTTATTTTTACGTTTTGATTGGATTAATATTTTTATATCACATTTATTATTAATGAAATGATTAATTTTTTTAATTTTTATAAATATGATTTCATTTGTTTTATTCCTTCAAAACTTATTTCATTAGTCTTGGTTTCTGCAATTTTTTTTATTTATTTAATCGTAATGTGTCATATCCAATCTAATCATATCAAGTCGCTAATCATTTCATCTCTTTTAACATGTCATTAATGCCCCGTCCAATAATATTAAGAGTATTTTCTTGTTTTTTCTTACCAAAAAAAAAAAAATAGTTACTAATCATTTTGAGATAATAAATGACATTATATAACTAACTATATACATCGTGTCATTGTTAAGTGATGATTAAAAATTTTAAATTTATGAAAATTAAAACTAACTAAAAAAACTAAAATAAAATCATATTTATAAAGATTAAAAATATATTTTATTTTAATAAAATTAAAAAGTACATAAAAATTTGTAGTTAGACTGGGTTAGGCCAAACACTAGGTTAAATCAGGGTAAAGTTGAATTGGTTGTTCTTTTGTCATGCAATGTCAATCAATACATAAAAAAATTTAAATTTTGTAATAAATATATTTTATAAATAACATTTTTATAAATAAATATTTAAACCAATCAGATGGGTTGTAGTTAGTTACATACCTCTATTTTTACTTTTTATTTTCGTAGTAATGCAAAAAAAAATAAAAAATGTGATGCATAATCAAGGAACGGAACGGAGTGTGCAATTGGGGGTAGTGTCACTGTTGGTAAAGGGAAGAAGGAAAAGGGAGGAAGTGGATGACGAGTGCGCACGTGGGAGTCATGTCCTCTTCTACATGCTTCCCTTCCCTTCCTCGACTTCTTCGACCTTCTTTCACCAAAACCAAATCATCACCAAGTAAGTTAACTAACTCATAATAACAACTACTTATCCTGTTACTCAACCGATTCTAGTTTCATGAGTTGTACTGGAACACAGCACGAGATTTTTGAGACACTGCCAATCATTGAGTAACTCAATTTTAAGGAATTATTTGTAATTTGTGACAACTTTGTCGATTACAATGGAATTGCCCTTTTGAAATTGTCTTTGGGTCCTCAGTAATTGAAATTGCTTTTTTACCTGTGTTATCTAGTTGTTTTTAGTTCTTGTTCTTATTGTAATGGTTTTTTTTATAAGGGTATGGAGACTAATGAAAACTCAATTTAACAAATTATAATGTGTCTGGGTAAATTTCTCTAAAAGCATTTATGGGAGAAGAAAAAAAAAAAACTTTTTTAAAAGCTAAAATTAGCTTATGTATAAGTTAATTTGTAAAAATTCTCTCATATTAGCTTCTTTAAAAGTTAATTTTAACTCATGCATATGCTAATTTTAGCTTTTGAAAAAGTTTATTTTATTTTATTTTTCTTATTTTTTTATCCTATAAGTGATTATAGAGAAGTTTATCTATATAGGCCTAATGATTGGGTGGCAGCTTCGTGCTATGACTTTGCAAAAATTGTGTCCTGGTTTGAGTTATTTAATGTCATTGAGATATATCTAACAGTGGTTTGGTTCTAAGCTTATTGTTCCTTATTAGAGTTCAGCATGAGCATGAGTGAGGATCCAGTTCGTGAGTGGATTCTTTCTGAAGGGAAAGCTACAAAGATAACCAAAATTAGCCCTGTTGGTGGGGGTTGTATCAATCTTGCTAGTCGCTATGACACTGACGCTGGCTCATTCTTTGTTAAAACAAACAGGTATAGCACATAGGACCTTAACTTTTGGTTTGGTCATTTGGTGTTTCAGCTGTGCCTTGGGATTGAATTTTTCGTTTTGAATGTGTTGCATTGTTTCCATTGTCTTGGAGCAAAAGCTTTATTCCCTTTGCTTCTTATATATGACAAGTTCTATTACGTTGAAAGTTGAAACTCTATGTCAGGAGTATTGGACCATCTATGTTTGAAGCAGAGGCTCTTGGTCTAGGAGCTATGTATGAAACCGGGACTATCCGTGTACCTAAGCCGTATAAGGTGAGAATATTTAACATTAGTGTTGTGAGAGCTGCTATTTAGTATTTACTAGTTATATCATGCTGGAGGGAACTTGAGTTGACTTGTTGCTAGGAGTTGTAGGTTGGACCACTACCTACTGGTGGTTCTTTCATCATTATGGAATTCATACAATTTGGTGCATCTAGAGGCAATCAGGTGAGATACTTAGAAATTGCTTCTAATTAGGAAAATGTATGCAGCTTAATTGTAATTTGTTGCTTCCCAGTCTGTTTTAGGGAGGAAGCTTGCTGAAATGCATAAAGCTGGAAAATCTAGTAAAGGCTATGGTTTCGATGTTGATAACACCATTGGCAGGTTTAATGCACCTTCATCATGAAAGTTATCATTGTTGTTGTAATTGTTATTGTTATCATTTATCATGACTCTTTCCATTTTACCTAGGCATGTGCTACATGTCAGGATATATCAGATATCATCTTTACTTTGCTCTAATTGATTTCTAAATTATGTTAATGGATATTATGCTGTAGCACTCCACAAATAAACACCTGGTCATCAGATTGGGTTCAATTTTATGGAGAGCATAGATTGGGTTACCAGTTGAAATTGGCATTAAACCAGTACGGTGACAGAACCATTTATGACAAAGGTAATTTTGTTCTGGTGCTACTGTTGTTTTCATTAATTAATTCTGGCTGTACATCACATTTTTGTCCATGGCATATTTAGATTGAATAAAATGAGCAGGTCAATCGAACTTGAACACACAGACAGATTGGATGCATGAAAGAGTACATTAAGTTCATTGACATAGGGAGAATAGCAGGCTATTCTTCTCTTGTGGATAGCTGTATACATTTTGAACTTTCGTGTGTTGACATTTTCCTGTTTTCACCATTCTTCTTGGTGGAGTAACCATAGAACAAATGTCTTTGAGAGTCGAACTGTATGTAAGAATGCAGTACCTTTAGGGAAGAAATTGTTAAGGCATTCTAAATATTTCATTTATTTTAGAATCTAAATCTTGACTAAGTATTATATATATCACAGAGATATTGCATAAGAAAATAAGCACCACTGAGCATTATTAGCTATGTCACTCAAACTTGCCATTTGTTCACGATCTTTGTTCATTACAATTTTGATTCTTTATAAGTTATGATATATAATGTTCTGTTTGTATTAAAACACCCAAAATGACTCCATATATATATATAAATATATATATGTATGCTTGACTTGGTCTACAGGACAGAGACTGGTGAAAAGCATGGGACTGTTGTTTGCCAATGTGGTAATAGAACCATGCTTACTACATGGAGACCTCTGGAGTGGAAACATCAGCTCTGACAAAAATGGAGAGCCTGTCATATTGGACCCTGCATGTTATTGTAAGTCAGGCATTGCAAAAAGGTGTTGATGGCAGATAAAGTTTGGAACCAGATTAACAGTTGAAATTTATGTCACAGGATAATTTACACACAAAAATACAACAACAAAAGCCTTATCCTATTAGGAATACACAAAAATACAAAGGAAAAGTAAAAGTATCTTGTTTGAATTTGGAAAATTGTGTCTTTTGATATAAGTGGTTCACTATTTAATTGCCTGCCAGAATAGTTAACACTTAACATAAATTATAAATTGCTGAAACTTGAAGAAGAGTAGACTTTTAAATGAGTTGTAATGTCTCTTGGTGAACTTTCGGAGACATTTTTTTGTACTGTGCCCGTGGCTCAAAATTTTAGCATAATTTGATATTTTATCAAACACATTTTGAAAGACCTTTATTCAGTTAAGAATGGGAAGTGGGAAGCACAGCTCAATTAATGTGCGGCCCTAGATTTATTAGGTGCAAGCTTGGTCCTCTAAATTTGGTCATAGTGGGGTTAATGCAAATATGTGGATGTGAGACTGCAATAATCATACAATCTTTGAAGAAAAAATTGGGCTGACAGTTGTGGTGACTGTTTTGTCTTATTCTGTAGATGGACATAGTGAAGCAGAATTTGGTATGTCTTGGTGTGCTGGCTTTGGAGGATCATTCTATAATTCGTATTTTGAGGTAATATACTGTTTGCTGACATATGGTATAAAGGATTCATAATTATCTTACTCCACATTTTCTCCCTTCGCGGATTTCTTTCTCTTTTTGTTGTTTGTTTCTATTGGAAAGTATGTAAATAGTGTCTAGGTTGTTTGTATATAGGCTAACCATAATCATTTAATTATGGTAATTAGGATATTTGTAATTCTTGTAATTACTACATGAACTCTATATAATAGAGCTTCTAGTGTGTTTCAAAAACACAGAATTAATCTTCTCTTAAACATGGTATTTAGAGTCTAACAAGAGGCGATCCTAATTTGTGTCTGCCCGGTGGACTCATTGTCCAGTGATTTATTCCCCCCCCTCTGTAATTGTTGTTGAAAATCAAAATCATATATTTTGTATTTATTGTATAGCAGTTTATAGGCAACTAATATTTGATTTATAGGAAACTCATATCTGATTTAGAGGTACAAAAATTTCCTTTAATTATGTGTATTTATTGTAATAAGCCTATATAAACCTAACTTCGTGGTGTCATTAAAACACACGAATTTACTCAATATTCTCTCTTTCAACGTGATATTAGAGCCTGAGAGGCCCGCTACCCGCTGGCGGCATGCCATCTGCCGCCCAACTTTCTGGTGAGTGACAATGTCTCTTTCGTTGACTTTTCCATCAGCTGCTGCCGACTCTTCCATCAGCTGCTGCCGACTTTTCCAGCAACACACCTTGTGCTCGCCTTCTTTCAGCCCGATGATCAACCCTGGGCAACTCCTGCTGTTTATGAAGATTTCCTCTCTTTCATGTTTAAATATTTTGGGCAGATTTCTATTTTCTATTTTTTTTGTTCTTTCATAATGCCTTCGTTTACCATCTCAACACGGTTGTTTGGCTCTTGGGATATGTGTTGCGAGATGCAGTGGCCCCGTCATTGTCCTAGATGCACTAGCCCCGTCTTTGTCCCGAATGTACTGCCCCGTCTTTGTCCCAGATGCACTGGCCTCGTCTTTGTCCCAGATGCATTGACCCATCTTTGTCCCAGATGCACTGGCATTGTCTTTGTTCCAGATGCACTAGCCTCATCTTTGTCCCTAAAGTAGTTGCCAGCTTTGGGGTTCGATCTAATCAATAACCTTTTTATCGACAACTGCTTTTTGGTCCAACCACTGTTTTCATGGATATCAGTTTTATGTTTTTATATTTTATTTGAGGGAGAATGTATTGTTTTCATGTAACAAGCTAAAAGTTTAGTAAGTTTTAGCTTGAGGGGGAGTGTTGAAAATCAGAATCATATATTTTGTATTTATTGTATATTCGTTTATAGGCAACTGATATTTGATTTATAGGAAACTCATATCTAATTTAGAGGTACAAAAATCTCCTTTAATTATGTGCATTTATTATAATAAGCCTATATAAACCTAGCTCCGTGGTATCATTAAAACACAAGAATTCACTCAATATTCTCTCATTTTCTCTCTTTCAACAATTGTGTTTCCACTCCAGTTCCGGGTCCGCACATCTGTGTCCGAAAGTTGATACTCTTACAACCTTAGTTGGGTATGTCATTAGTGAGTTCAATTCCAAATTTGATCTCGTGGTAAACTTCTTAAACTGACCCCAATATGTCGTTATTTTTTAGCTGTATTTGTTGGTGTAAGATCAAATTATATTAAACAAAATAAATAATGCTTCCAGCAATCTTCTGGGTCCAATCAATTTGCGTTGTGTCTGTTAAGATCTATTAAAATTAGTTATATGGTTTTTTGTGAACTTTTTGGAAAACATTCTACCTCAATAGAGTGAAAATTTTGTTAGCTTCTCAATATCCTTGTTAAACTAGTTTATAGCTGGATATAATTGCATGATTCAAAGAAACTCCAATGGTATTGGGTTGGCATGTGAAATATCAGTTTCATACAATAATTTTCTGATAGTAATTTCAAATGATCTCTGCAGGTGATACCTAAACAGCCAGGCTTTGAGGAGAGGAGAGACCTTTATATGCTGTATCACTACTTAAATCATTATAATCTCTTTGGTTCTGGATATCGATCATCTGCCATGTCTATAATTGATGATTATCTTGCATTTTTAAAAGCTTAGGATTCCGTGCATTATCGTCAAGCTTATATATGAAAGAGGTTCTTTTCCTGTACACTTGACTACTTACATTTCCCTAATCAGCTCATTCAATGAAATGGAGGTGTTATTTATACCAATTCAAAAGTTATCTTGTTTCCTCAAGCGAGTTTAGGTTTACCTTGTCTCATTCAATTTCCCTTCATCTTGATGGTGAAGAAAATCTGAGAGGGTGGGGGCTTGAATCAAGTTACCACTAAGGCACTAACAACCTTTTTAGCAAAATTTTGGGTAGAGACGAGTTAGCCTAGCCTAGGTAAACTTAAGCTTTATAACATGAATTTAGACCAGAAACTAAAAGACTGCATCAGAAAACATTTACACAGCTATTCAAACGCACATTTAAGCAGTTGAGAGTAGACTTCAATTAAAGGAATTACCACTAGTTATATGTACTACCTTATAAACCTCCCATTCGTGTATAGTCCTCTAATGTCTTTTCTGTTCTTTTTTTGGTTTTTTTGCTCCCTTTGTCCTTCACTTGCAGATAGCAAATTAAAAAAAAAAATTGTTTATTTTAGAATATTTCCATTTTGTAGTATGTGGTATTCTAGATTTATTGTGCGTGTGCTATACAATGTTCTGCAAGCGAGACATATAAATATTATAATTAAATATGACGTAAATACTAAGGGTTATCTCTAGGAAAATTGTTATATATCCAACCCCAAAAGATTGTTTAACAAAGATGAGTATGAAATGTACAAGAAGAAATACATTTATGGGTTAATTTTTTTATATATATAAACAAAGAATTTATTGAGAAAGAAGGGATAGATACAAAAGTCAGGATAAGAAATTCTCAGAAACTAAACCAAAAAAAAAATAAAAATACTAAAAACACTTCATGTAACACAACACGGGAATTTCTCTGTAAATCTATCAAAAACACCCCCTTTAAAGGGCTGTTAGTAAAACACGACAAGATAATATATGTCAGTCACTTGGGGATTAGACTTGAAGGAATATCCTTTTTGTCTTTTTGAGTCCTTCAACACCATTGTAAAATAGACAAGATAATATATGTCAGTCACCTGGGGGTTAGACTTTTGACCATACTAAAAAAGTAAAATAGTCAACAAGCTCTCAAGTTGCCCTTAAGATTAGCCGGTGACATTGGATTTGAATTCTTTTTTGTTAGTAAATAACATCACAATGTCATGTTATGAAGAAAAAATATACAAAAGCAAAATTAATAGAACCTATATAAATAATGGTGAGTCTAAATGTCTAATTATAATTATTGTTTGTCTTTCTTAGAGCATGACAAAAAGTGACATGAGAGAATGTTGATGCAATATAGCCAACAAAAATTATCATATAGCTGGAACAGCTCCATAATGCGAACTGGAATTTTCTTTTGAAGTGTTGTGCCTACCTCCTAGTTCCTACATGTGACTTGTGAGATTGATTTAAAAAAATAATTCATCCTATTTGGTCATCTTTCATTGGAAAAAATCCTACTTGTCTTAATATTTATGGCTACATTTTAATTTTAACAATGGCAAAAGAGAATAACATTTCCATCCTATACTTATTAAGTACCTTAATGTTTAAAGACAAAAGAAAAGTTTCACAGTCTTTCATATATATATATATATATATATATATATATATATATATATATCGGTCCCCTCTTCCTTTCAATTTTAAATCTGTCCCTAGTTCAGGCTTGGACCCTCCTCCCATGTCAATGGGCTTAAAGCAACTATTTACATAGGGGTATAAGCAGGTCGGAATGGACTCGTGAAACCAACCAAATTCAATTACATTTCAGCGGGTTGAGTTAGGTCATTAGGTTGAGTTTGGTTTCAATTAAGATTGGGTTGAGTTATGGGTTTATGCCTTTTCAACCCAATGAACTCAATTCAACCCAACCTATTATTTTATTAATAAAAAACTTAAAATATTATAATATTCACATATTCATTTATTACCTGTGAGTGTGGGATTTGTGTAGTTAAACTTGTACTTTAAATTGAATATGCATTGGATGAATTGAACTAATTAGGTATTTTACTTTTCTTATTTTATATGATTTTTTTGAATATCTAAACTTATATTAATAATTTATTTACTCAAATCGATTACCCAACTTGACCCAACCCGATTAAGGTCGGGTTGGGTTGGGTCAGATCACTTCAAAAAAAAAAACGCAGACTTTTAATAATTACATCTTCCTAATTAATAAGTGTACCCCCTTCCTTTTTAAAATAATTTTTTATTACCAAAATAACTTTTATATAAAAACAATATTAACCTATTTTTATACCCTATCTTCATTATTGTTTAAGCCCAAATTTTGTACCTCCATCTTCATTATTCTTAGAACCCAAATTTTGCACCCTCATCTTCATTATTCTTCCACCCTATTTTTGCACCTCCATTATTATTATTCTTTAAACTCTTTACTTTTATTTTCATTCCTTATCTTTTATTTTCTCTATCAAAAATAATATTTTTTTCATAATTTGTGTGATACATGATAATGAATATTGATAGGCAGCTCGTTTTCATCGTTTGTATCAGGTGATGCATTTTTGTGATTGCATTTCAGGTAACATCGAATGTTGTTTCTGCAAATCATTACATTTTTATCATTTTCGTCAGTATTTTGGAAATTACTTTCCAGAATAAACAATTGTCTATTTCAGAAAGTACTTTTTGAATTTATGTTTCATAGTTTCAAAAACTACTTTCTAGAATAGACCACGACTTATTTCAAAAAGTAGTTTCTAGAAATATTTTATTTTTATTTTTTTCGTTAATATTCTTTTAATTTTATTTTATTTTTTCATTACTATTTTTTAATTTTATTTGTATATAGACATGGAATATCATGTTAGTAAGATGTTCGAGAGGTGAATGGTGGAGCAGAGAAAGGGAACGATGGGTGAGTGGAAGAAGTAAGTGACAGGGTAAGCGATTCCAAAAAAAAAGTCTTGTATACAAGAAGGGGGTGAGCGAGAAGGGGGTGAGTCGTAAAGGAGAGGAAGGGAATGTGCGTTTCGGAAAGAAAGTGTTTGATTTGAAATTAGAGAATGAATTAAAAGGGTATTTAGGGAAAAAATTATTAAAAAAAAAGAAAGGAAAAGGGGCCACTTGGGGAGGTAGAATGATCATTTGCCAAAACGCAAACCTGACCCAATCCAACCCGATCATGTTTAATTGGGTTAGATCTTAAATGAAGTTGAACCTAATCCAACTTAGGCCACTTACACCCCTAATTTACAAGTTTTCTTCATGAATATAAGGAACGGTAAACCAATCAAGTATTTAAATTGTTTTTAAAGTTTAATACAAGATTATCTGCCCTAGATATGTTCAGCTACAATTTTTTTATTATTTATGATTCAAATTATGTAACAAATCCATATTTCTTAACTGGAAAGCATCATACATATGATCTTGACAACCAAAGTTGGCGTCCAACAGCACAAGGTGTTGGTAGAATGAACATATAAGAACAGAATTTTTACTGTTTAACTACTACTACTACTACTACTACTATTATTATTATTATTATTATTATTATTTTCAAGTCTCATATGCAACAAATTGAGGCTAAGTTTGATGAAAATAGCTAAAAAGCTAACTAAGATGAAAAAACTAGCTAATAACTAAAAGTTGTTAGCTAAAAGCTATTAAAGTAACTTATTATAAATATTTAGTAAAGTTATTTGTTGACATAACTAATAAATATAAAATAACATAAATTAACATGTTTATATGATATTTTATATAAATTTTAATTTTATTTTATGAATAAATTTTTTTTTGAACAATTATAATTATAATTTTTAAATTAATTTTGAACTCTTATAATTTTTTATTTTAAGATCAAATATTTTAATTACATTTTTTAGTTTAATTATTTAATTTTTTTCATATTGTGCACTCTACTATTAATCTTATATCTTAAAATATTTTCAATTAAGTTTAAAATAAAATTAACATACACTTAAGTAGACATCATACTTTCATTATGTTGATTCATATGATAATACCATTGCATATTAATATCATCATACTAATCCATTATCAATATCTTGAAGTATAATGTTAAAATAATAAAATAAATAATGTAAATTGTAATGGTTAAAATAAATAATGTAATATAAAAAATATCCAAAAAGAATAATAAAAAAAATGGAATAATAAAATCCTACCTCATGTAAAAAAAAAAAAAGTAAATTTGGTAAATATTTTAAGGGTAAAAAAGAAATAAAATATAACAAGCTAGAAACTAAAACACTACTTAACATAACATCTCACAATATTTTAAACTACTAAAATAAATTTGTTTACCAAACAATATTAACATAGTCAAACAAACTTTTCAACTAGTGAAAAAACTAGAAATTTTGAGTCAAAACATACTCTAAATGAAAATCAGCAATGACTTCTGATAAGACAAATTTCTCATGCAAAAGTACAGAAAAACCGACAAATCATTAGATAAACTCTATTCTCCTTCCAGCCTTCCAAAGCTTCAAGCAACGGCATCATTGAGCAATTCTCTACAAAAGTCAACAAAAAGAAAAATATAACAAAGGAGAATAGCCTTAAATAATAATAGGAACAAAAGAAAATGTTATATATATATATATATATATATATATATGAGTAGGGATCAAGTTAATCTAAGTGTAACTCTTGGTAGAATTACTCCACTTAATAACTTTTAATATATATTAAATTTTAATGATCAAACCGTTAAATTAAAAGATTTTATTGAATAGATCAAGTCTACAAATTTTTAAAAATTTAGAAATTATTTGATACTTTATTAAATAAATTCAAATTAACGTTTAATATATTTTTCTAAATTATAATTAAATGTTGACTATAAGATTAACTAGTTACAAATGTCAGATTTACCCAAAATTTGGTGTATGATCGTTGAGACAATATCAAGAATTATTGAGTGGATACCAAAAGTTATTTTTGAAGTAACTTGATCCTACCTTTTATATATATATATATATATTCATGAACATATGTGCACATTCGTACCTGGGATTAACCGCTGATAACCAGACATTTAAATCCTCATCACTAAACTGCTGAGTTCCATTTGGGGGATAAAAAATGTCATCAATCTGTCCTGCTTCAACCCCAAAAATGCCATGTTCTTTTTCATCTGATGGTAGAAGAGGAACAGGAAGTTGTGAAGGAAATTGTTGGCACATGTTATCATTGGCTAACAGTGTTGAAAAATCCATTTCATTTTGTTCAGCGAGATCATCCACACAGTAGACACATGTATCCTCACTAAAAACTTTTCCATCAGTAGAATTTTCAACTTGGCCGATGTCTGCACTTGCCTCCCCATTACCATTGTTCGTAAATTCACCCGAGCCAGATGGGTAGTGTGCAAAACCAAACAGGTCCTGCAGTGGATACAATTGCTTTTTCCCGTAAGTCAATGTCTCACCACTTGGACCTGAAATTGAGAATGCAACTAATGGCGGACATAGGGAACGCAGATACATGCAATTACAGAGATAAATCTGACGGTTGTGCAATTGAGGCCTGTGTCTTTTATCATTGTTAGTCTGAGAAGCGCTCTGTGATCCCGAATTCAAATCAGATGAATGTGTATTTCTGTGCTGTTGAATTGGATTAGCTTGTTTCAAAGAATGATGAGATCTCTGAAATAGATAAATATACAAATAGGTCATGATTCAAATACAACATGATGATGTTGAAACAACATAAATAGTGGAGACTAACTTATAGCATCTTGTAACAAATACTAAGGATGCAGCCAATTAAAACATATATGAATTTAACAATATGTGTTGCAAACCTAGAAATAGAATATGAGAATTTAGAGAGAAAGAAAGAGAGTATGCTTCTGTTATTGAATATTGAATGGCAAGAAGGAAAAGGAGAAAACTCCCTTCCAAAATTTTCCCCTTCAAAAAATTCTACAACAGAGCAAATGCTATCTGGTTCCCTTTTATCCTTCCTACTATTGCAGATAAACCCCAGCCCTTCCAACTATAATCCCTGACTAATTCTATGACTACTTTGTAACTAACTCTATAACTTCCTCACTTCCTGAAAACAATCAATATTGAAACAAAATTCCAAACTATAGTATTTACCAGCTTTATAAGACTAGGTAATGCACTAAAACTGAAACCGCATTGCAGATTTTCAGTAAGTACAACCAATTTTCAAGTATATTGTGCCTATTTGGAAACGCCTTGGTGCAGCAGTAAGGTTGCTGCCTTATTACTTGGTGGTCATGGATTCTAATTACAGAAACAAACTCTTGACTCACAGGCCATGGCATAAGGCTGCATATAATCGACCCTCCCCAAGCTCCACAACGGTGGGAACCTCATACACTGGTTTGCCCCAATTCTGCCCATTTTTAGTTTCAGATTTTACATCAAGCAGCACTTGTTCATTTTGTTGGGAAATTGATGAGCACTTAAGCACTTGGGGGAACCCATCCTTAAAAGCTAACTATTAAGGAGGGAGAACCAAGCCACTTAAATACTCCATCGAACATACCATACTATTCGATGTGGGACTTAGGCACCTTATAATACGCAAGTCCCTATCATAGCACCGTTCTTGAGAGCAACATCTCGGTGGCTCACATTCTACTACACTTCACTCGATGACACTTCACTCAACTTCCTCGTTGGTCAAAACCCTCCACTAGTCAGAACCTTCCGTAGGTAGCCATTTTCGAGACACCAACAACCAGTTCTGATACCAATTGATGAGCACTTAAGCATTTGGGGAACCCACCCTTAAAAGCTAGCTGTTAAGGGGGGAGAACCAACCCACTTAAATACTCCATCGAGCATCCTATACTACTTGATGTAGGATTTAGGCACCCCATAATACCCAAGTCCCTATCAGAAGTCCCACATTGCCTACCTCAGTTCTTGGGGTGCGGCTTATGTATATACTTAGGCAACTTCACTTAATGTCAATTGGTTTTAAGATAGAATCTAATGTGGTATCAAAACCTATAGCCTATTTTCGTGAATCGCCTATTCTGGCAGGCATTTGTGGAAAGGGAATGTTGGGAAGTCCCACAGCGACTGCCTGGGGTGAGGCTTATAAATTTGTTATGCAACTTTACTTAATGCCAATTGGTTTTAAGATGGAATCTAACACATTTTCGCTAGATGCCAGATACTTAAAAAGAATTTCTAGATAAGAGTTAAACGAGGACACATATGCACCATTGAAAATAAACCTGTAAATGGTTTGTAGCGTTCTCTTTTGTACGTCCTGGCACATTCCTAAGTTGGCGTCTTTGATTTGGAGGAGCTTCTCATAAGAAAACAGCAAGTGTTAATTTTTATAGCCCACAGCTACGGCAGAAATGAATAAACAATAAACTTAAGTCCAAACTTACCATTGATTTGTGCTGATTCAACAGCTCCCAAGAACTTCGTACATGAATCATCAGTCCAGCTAAGCCTTTTCCTTTTCAGCACTAATGATTCACTTTGTTCTCCCCCTATTTTAAGTTCTTGTTCTTCCCTTTTTGCACTTTGGAGAATCTGCTCTCCTGTGTTCATGAATGGTTGGCATTCTCGACTGTTGTTTACAATAATTTCCTGTGACTGAAGCCGCCAAAAGCCTCCTACATCTACCCTTGCTATTCTTCCATCTTCTCTTTTCAACATTGCAAATTTCCACAGGCCACTTAGATCAAAAATCATAATTGGCTTTTTAAAATACAGTTTAGATCCATTGCACAGTTCGCTTGATGTGCTAAACAGATTATCATCAGCAGTCATAACTACAGAAGCAATGAACAGATAGTGTCAGTTGATGATTGAACTCATGGATGGCATTTGTGGTTTCAACTTTCAAGTAAACACAAGCCAAAGCTAATCTGAGAACGTAACGATAATATGGCAGGTCAGAGATTTCTCTTATTTTGTCTGTGAGTGCATTTATTTCCATGTCGGGCAAGTGAACATCCACAAGCGCAAGGTTAAGCTCATTCTTCTTCTCCTCAACAATGGATAATGCTTCAGAAGCTAGTGAAGCAGTCACAACTAGTAATACAAGAAAGTAAGGGAAAATTTAAGAATAAACCAATCCAAAACAATATACATTATATATTGTTGAGTGCAAGTTCATTAACAAGTAGTGAGAAGAGGAAATAATATCCCAATAGCTGAGCCTTAAGTAATAAAATTAAAAACAACTTTTATGGCTACAATAAAATATGTTATCAAATCATATGTATAATCAGGGATGTATAATCAGGGGCAGAGCTATGTGTTCCCTAAATTTTTTATTTACTCCATTTTACATGTATTTTTTTTTAAGTATTACTTTTTAGCTAAACTTTTTTAATTAACGGTGTTCTCTTTGGCCACTCCCAAGGTTTTAAATTGTAATTACAGTTGTAGTTGTGGAGACTTCCAAACCAAAACCAATATCGCAATGAGATTGGGAGACCTCCAAAATCTTAATATTGCATTTACTATTGCTAAAACCTTGCCCAGCCCAATTAAAACAATATACTAATCTAGCTCCACCCCTGTACTAAACAGTAAACATTGTTGGCTGACAGAACATAGACTATGAATATGATCAATTTATCATCACTAAGTTCACAATGGATAATCATATTGACTTTAAACGTTAATAGATATGACAGCTATCATTATGGAACATTTGAAATTGAGGTTGCAAAGATATCTGAATGCAGTTAAACAGCATATAAACCAGATATATAAAAGAAAAATAACTTTCAGCTTCCAGAAATGTATGTTCACTGCCATTTACCTTCATATCTAAGGGTACGAAGCATTTCTGATACAGTTGCTAGGCATGTCAAGTCGCCATCTACAACCAAAACTTTGATACCCGGTACTGGACAAATGTACTTCAAATCAACTGATCGGAACTTGTCAGAGTCCATTTTAGAGAGTATAATACAGAGAAGTATATCTGGGTGAAAAAATTGTTGAGTGAGAGTAGGAAAGGAAGTTTTACATTTAAAAATAGCACATCCATATCCTATATTGTTGTTTATAAAATGCTTTTAGCAATAAAATCTTAATTGTATAACATTAATGAACCAAACCCAACTCCACCCCCAAAAAGAAAAGAAAAAAAAAAATCAAGGTTATAACAAGATTCTCAATTGCATTTTATAGTTCAGCTAAAAAAGACAGCAGAGAAATATCAAATTACTATTAACTTTGTTTGTAAAGTTAGCAATGTAATTCCAAAGCAAATGCTCATTAAGAATGACTATAGCCTTTTCATTTCCTTTCCTGTACGGAAATTTTCTGGCAATAAAGAAATAGGAATAGAATCAAAGCCTCAGACTTACATTTGGTCAGTAATAATATATTATTAGATTCACTGGCTATAACACTAAATAATTTTAAATTAAAAAAAACAAGCAACATAAGAGATACAAAGTTAAATCATGCAAGTCAACAACACATTAAACATGTTATCCCCATACAGACTGTCACGTATGTACCTCCCTTTAAGGAATTCGTTTGCTTTTAATTCTTTGCAACACTATTCCACAACTTGCTCCTCCTACTACTGATCAAAAGGTAGCTCTGGGTTGTTCAAATTTTATCTCATAGTTTCATTTCTAAACATAGTATGTTACTTGAAATTAACAGGATTTTATTATTTTATATTTAATAATTTATATGGTATTTTTTTCTTAGAGGTTAAATATAAATATAATTTCAATTAAAATTAACTTTTCAAACCTAATTACCTTTCAATACAAGTTTCATTTTTGTCATCAAATTTTTAATTTCACATTTTGCACATGCAACATCAAGTTGCCATTGGTATACTGAAATTTGACAATTTTTATTGACTTCTTTTTCAAAAGATTCTGTTACTTGTATTACAGGCAATATGGTCAGACACGTAGATAACAATAGAGATCAAACTGTAATTCTTTGACATTGGAATTAAATCAAAACTTGAGCTATTCAGTGATGAACAGTATATTCTAACATAAAGATTTTAAAGTGTTACGTGTCTTTTGTGAAATTTCTTAAGAACAAAGAAATCTTAGTTTATTAGGATAACAGTTCAACACAATTGTTGGTGTGTAACAACTCTTCTACGAATCTGACACAAAAATGGACTTAACAACGGTGATACTTGTAAACTGAAACACTGCAAATTTGGTTACAACAGGTGGAAAATAGTTCTAATAGAAACATCCCCACAAGTTTGGCATATTTTTAATGACACGAGAAATTAATCTCTGTACAAATTCAGGATGGCATATTGGCATAGAAGAACTTCAATACTATCCCCATTCAATCACAGCTCCCGGCAATAACAATTCAAGAACTATTCTATCAAATATTAGGTTACCAACTGGACTCTAAATACTTTATCCACGAGTTAGAAGCTTAATTTCTGAATTATCTTCACGGTCATTGAAACAAGTTATCCTCCCCTCCTATCCTAGTCTGCAGCAAACCTCCCAAGTCCCAACTAACCAACTGCTCTCCTGTTTTCTCCTCCTCCTAACCACAAAAAATCCCTCACAACATTCTGAACTGTTGGGGAAGTGAATTCAAATTTCCAAATATTAATTCAAGTGAGTGAATTAAAGATGTAATAAGGTGAGAAATGAAAGGTTGTGACTATTGGTATGTATGTGATAATTTCTAAGGGAGGTGACTCTTTGAATTGTGAGCAACAATTAATTGGTGTTATTCAAACAGTCTTTAGAAGTCATTCACCACACTATAAATAGATGTTCTTGAGATGAGAAGAATTACCCAACTTGAAGAAAGGGTCACCCAAATGACAATGAGTCGTGTAATGGGGAAAGTTTCTCCAGTTATCCAAAAAACTTGTAATGGAGAGGGTTTTTCAAGTTTGTCCAAAAAATTTGTAATGGGGAGGATTTTCTCAAATTTATCTAAAAAACTTGTAATCTTATTTGAGATAGTGAATATTTGTTCAAATGTTCCCGTGGACGTGGGCAAGAGGTGCCAAACCACATTAAATTTATGCCTTTCGCTATTTCTATTTGTGGTGTTGTTTTATGTATATCTCATATCCTTCGATCCTCATTATTGGGTGCGAATGGATTTTTTTTCCAACAGTGGTATCAGACCTAATGGTGCAGCCTAGTGACCAATCAGATGAGTACTAAAGCGAGATGATGTTGATGGTGGAATCTATGTAAGGAATCCTTGTGTTAAAAGTCTTCTTGGCGGTGTGGAAGTCAAGTAGCGTGTCTCGTTGGTGGTAGCTAATGGTGGTGCAAGAACAAGAAGTGTTACCATCTAATACTCATGTAGGAATATTGAAATCAGAGGTATGGCAAGAAACACACAAAGTTTGCAGAGCAAAGCATGATATGGAGAAAAAAAAATCGTGAAGATGATTGCAATGAACTTCCATGACAGTGGGAGTTGAAGAGGTAAGGATGAGATTTGAAAATTTTAATTAAGGGAGGTATTGTTAGGAAAGTCTTTCCAAATATTAATTCAAGTAAGTGAATTGAAGATGTAATAAATTGAGAAATGAAAGGTTGTGACTATTGGTATGTGTGTGATAATTTCTAAGGAGGTGACTCTTGGAATTGTGTGAGGCAATTAATTGGTGCTTATTCAAAGAGTCTTTAGAAGTCATTCACAACATATAAATAAAGGTTCTTGAGATGAGAAGAACCATCCAACCTAATAAGGGGGTCACCACCCAATTGACAAAGGGTTCATGTAATGGGGAGGGTTTCTCAAGTTTGTCCAAAAAACTTGTAATGGAGAGGGTTTCTCAAGTTCGTTCAAAAAACTTGTAATCTTATTTAGATAGTGAATGTTTCCGTGGACGTAGGCAAGAGGAGCAAAACCACGTTAAATTTATGACTTCTGCTATTTCTGTTTGTGGTATTGTTTTATGTGTGTCTCATATCCTTTGATCCTCATTGTTATGAGCGAAGGGATTTTTTTCCCCAACATGAACTCTCTAAGCAACTCCAAGATGAAGACAGAAATAGTTGAGTAAATGAGGGATACTAAACATGCAAGCCTCCATACAGTGATCCGACCTCTAAAGAGAAAGAAGGCACCTGATGTAGAATTGGGAAGGATTTAAAAATATCCCCAAATACTCACATTCTAAGATAAATTCAATAATAAGGACAAAATCTCTAAATTACAACCCTTAATCTTGAATTTACAATTACATCATAAAGTAATATAATGAATTAATAATAAGTATGATCCCCTTACTGCACATGGCCTTTCAAGTTGTCATAGCACTTGAAATCTTTTGAACTAAAAGGTCACAAATATAAGCAAACTGAGCACTAGTAGTTAAGAGAGTTCATAAATGAATCGAATCCTATGGAAATGGCAAAATATGAACCAAAAAACTGAAAACAAAAAAAATATATATTTTTAATTGGATTGGATTCAATTTTGAAACAAATCCAAACCAAACTTTTATGCATATATATAATTTTATTGATGAAATTAGCATATCATCCATACTTACATAAGTATATATTTATGAAATTACAATTAGTTTGTTTTCTCATTGATCTTATTCTCTAAATTACATATTATTATTTAATGTATTTATAGGATTATTAGTTTTGTATCAGTGTTTTAAATCCCAAATAGTGACGCGCAGCAACTAACCCCAAAAACACTATAGCTTATAGTGGGATAACCGCTATTTTGAAAAATTTTATTTAGTTTATATAATGTATACTAGAAGGAGGCTACCGTGGACAACCTTCGCATGTGGTCTACGGTGGACCACGTTTATTTACTGTTGGACTTATCTAATCCTCTCAGTTATACGATGCACCCTCCACACCGGATCCCTTCCCATAGAGACTCATCGAAATCGGACACCGGAGAACAGCTGCACACGGCAACAAAGAACCTTTTAGAATCATCGAAATCTGAGTTTCACGATGGAGATGGCTCCAAACGCTCCCTCCACCCTCTCACCTCTTGCCCTCCGCACTCTCCTTCCTCGACCATAGGCTCCACACCCAACACACCCTCGCTGAGGAGCCCAAGTTGGAATGCTCGCTCGACGAGTTGACTCAGATACTTGAAGCGGGTCTCACTGCGTACACCTCCTGCTCGACGAAATCCATGGCCACTTTGGTGATGTCACCTATAGGCTAATCGCTCTCTCCTCCACCATCGTGCCAGGCTTGATTCGATGGTTCTTTTGTTCTTTTAAGTTTTTTTTTGTGTTGAATTTTGATGAATTGTTTTAGTTTTGTTGAGTGAAGATGGAGGAAGAGTTGAAAGGGATGGCAAGGGTTTTTAGAGAGGAACTTGCAACTTGGCGATGGAAGTGACTAGGTTGGAGATGGTTCTTGTTTATGCAGTTTAACTTCTTGAATGGGTTGAGAGAGGAAAGGTAAGTCCGCAGCAGTAGATCCAGAGTTTATGTTGTTCAGCTTCTCAAATGGGTGGAGAGAGGAAAGGTAAGTCCAAAGCTACAAATCTAGAGGGACAAGGTGAGGTTGCAAGGAGGGTTTGAGGGGGCGCCATTGGTCAAGATAGAGGAAGAGGAACTGGTGTACAAGGCTGTCAAGATGTTGTTGATGTTCAATTTCCCTCTGACGGGGGAATTGCTAGAGCAACAGCAGGTAACAGTGATGTTTCAAGCGACGAGGCAGGTTGGGAAGTGATATGGTGAAGGTGGTAGCGCCAATGTTGCTAGTGATCGGAGTAAAGGGAGGGGTTGTGGAAGGAGTAGGGGGAGGGATTCGATGTGGAGGTGCATCGTATAATTGTGAGGATTAGATAAATTCAACAGTAAATAAAAATCACCACAAACCATATGTGTAGCTGGTCCACAGTAGCCTGTCTTTTTTTTTTAGAAAATTTAAAATTAATGACATTCATAATTACAATAGAAAATCATAGGTGTCTTAAACAAAACATGAGTAAATATCAACAAAAGCTAAAAAACAAGTTTCCTAGATGAGAATCATCATCTTCTAAATCCAAGTCTTCTTGATCATTTCACTACCACTTTAGTTGTAGATTCATTTTGGAAATTGAAATCCCAAAATATAACCCCCCCCCCCCCCCCCCACCCCAAAAAAGCCCTAACATCTCTATTCAGAGGGCTTTTTTGGATCACACATAGTGTCGCTATCCCATCTGCTACGCCACTACTCTAACCACTCCGCTACAACAACCTTGTAGCATTTAGGGACCCGTTATAGCATACTATTTCAAACCTAGTTTTGGATTAAATTAAAGTTTATTTTTATTATATATTTTTTTTGTTGTACACTAAAAAAAGTTCAATGAAGAATGTGTAAAATAAATAACATAGGGTTTATTTACTTCCCTTTAACAAACAAAAACCAAATACTAATTCAATCAAAACTGCTTAGATTAGATTGGATCGAATAAAATTGATTTGGTCGACTGATATAGAATTAAAAAATGATGGAAGTGGACTAAGTTGTTTTTCTCCTCCAAACTTAACCAAACAAACTTACGAACAAGACAAGGTTTTAACATCACTTGATGTTGATTTGAAGTGATTCTACAGCCACATCACATCACTATTGTGTCCCACAACAATCAAAACGCAACAATGATGCGACACAACCATAACAAAAAACCTTGTTAACTACTTATCAAAGGGAAACACCCAAAGATTCGGGAAAAATTATTTCACTTATATTTCATTCCAGATAAATCAACTCAGGTTAATTATATGATCTAGGAAACTATTTTGAACATTGATATTAAAAACTAAAGGTGTGTGAACTACCTTCAAAGAAAATAAAGAAACTAGAGAACTTACCTGCAACGAGCGCTAGTCAAATGCACTGAACTTGATGATTCTGGTCAGGTACTCAGATCCTGTACCCAAGCAAAAGAGATACGGCGAACCCGAGGAAGACCTAGGGTTTGTGGCTTTGCACTTTCATTTAAAACCTAAATTTTTGGAATTTGCTAAGAAGAGATGTAAATAAATACATATTGACTTTGACGGCCAATACAATGAATGAAATGAATTTAGCAAATATGGTACAATCTTAAATTCATAACCAAAATTACCATTCAAATCATGAATGGTTAAGCTAATTTTTGAATCCCAAATCACAAATCATATCAAATTGAAAATTTCAAATACAATAAAAATAGCTAAAATATATCATATAAATGACAAATGATGTATAGTTCTCAATGTAATAATTTTAAACTAGAAAATTATCATAAGTTTCATGAAACAAAATCATAAGTAATAACTGAGGGTGTGAAACCTCTATTTCACAAGAGTAAAAATAGAGAAATGGAATACAATGCATAGAAAGAATGACAGTGTGAAATCCTTGTTTTAAAAGAATGAAAATAAAGCATTTGAATAATTAAATAAGGTGCATTTAATAATGCTCCTTCAATTCT
>CM014732.1:68660977-68824877 GCA_004329165.1 Spatholobus suberectus
CACTTTTTAACATTAGTCTCATTAACTTGACACAAACACATTGGTGTCTCTCACCAAAAAAAAAAAAAAGAACATTATTGTTGATGTTGGTAACGATGGTTTTGAAATCGTCACTTTGCCAACGCTAAAATAACTATTGGTTGGCTTTCCATGATTAGCATCGACTTTTGACCAACGCTATAGCTGTCAAAGTGAGCTACAATCCAGCTCGCCAACCTAGCCCACCACAGGTTTGAGCCGGGTTGGGTTGAAAAAATCCAGCTCGCCATGATTATAAGCAAAAACGAGCCCAGCTCACTTAGCTCGTGGCTCACCCGGATTAAACCTGTGGTGAGCCGAGTTGGCACACGAGTTAGGGATTAATAAGTTTTTTTTTTAATAATCAATATATATATATATATATATATATATATATAATCCTTAATTAGTAATTATCCTTTACAAAATGTCATAACATTAGCTTAAAATTTAAATGTTTAATTGTTATTATATTTTGTCCAAAAAATAAAAATTATGTTTCAGTTTTATTTTTTATTTTAGATGAGTTAACCCATTTAGCCCACCAACCCGTGGTGGGTTGAGCCGGGTTGACTATGTTCTGGCTCGTTCAAAAGTGAGTCAGGTTGGGTTGGTTCACTTTTTTGTTTAACCCATGATGAGCTAACCCGGGGGAGTCGGGTTGGCTCACTTTGACAACTCTAACCAATGCTAATATACATTTTTGGTTTAATTGATCTTTTGGTCCCTATATCTACGCCAACTTTTTGTTTTAGTCCTTATACCTAAAAAACTCTATATTTTAGTTCCTATACAAGCATTTTTATTTTTTTTTGTATTTTAGTTCTTGTTGTTAGTTTTCTAGCAATATAAAATCATCACAAAATGGAGATATAAAGATTAAAACATAAAAAAATTACTCGTATAAGGACTAAAACATAAAAAAATTACTTGTATAAGGACTATCACATAAAATTTTTAGGTATAGAGACTCAAACGAAAAGTTGACACAAATATCAGGAAAAAAAATTAATTAAACCTACAATTTTTTTAGTAAGTAGAAGGAATGAAATAAGACCTTAGCCGATCAACCATATAATGAAGGGAGCAACCAGTTATTGATAATAGTCAAAACATATGTATCATTTTTCAACAAATATATATACAGGGAATGTATCAAATGAGAAACTTTTATAATGAGAAAATGAGAACTTTCAATGATAGCTCTTGGATTATAATTAAAACAAATTTGTGGCTGAGATTAAAACCCAATTAATCACATCTTATGAGACAACCATTGGTGGCGCCAACAGTGGTGGCGACAGCGGTGATGGTAGCGATAGTGGTGGCAGCATCAACGGTGATGGTGGTGGCAGTGATAACAGCAGTGGTAGTGGCGATTGTGGGGGCAATGATGATATCGGTGGTGGTGGCAATGGCGGTGGCAGTGGTGGTGACGACGACGATAGTGGTGGCAATGATAGCGGTGGTGGTAGTGGCACCGGTGGTAGAGACGGAGATAATGGTGGTCTCATAAGTGGTGTTTAATTGAGTTTTAATCTCAACCATTCATTGTTTTTAATTGTAATCTAATGACTACTATTAACAATTCTCATTTTTCATTTTAACAAGTTTTTCATTTGAAACGCTATGTATATTCAATTATTGCACGTTGAATTACTAAAAGCTAAAATCAATTAAAATGCTCCGAATTTTTAAAGTATGTTTCCCAATTATAGCCAATGATGCCTAGGTGCCAACTAATTCCGACCTACATAAAGAGAATTTTGGGAATTGTTTCTTATCACTCAAAATGATTTTTATTCTCGTACGTTTGGGTTCAAAAAATGGACGTCTAAAGTAAGACACAGACCAAAAAAATTATTCATCAAACTCATCAGTGCATAGGCATACTCTGAAAACTTATATGTAGCAAATGTATCACATCCAAACTCATCCAAGTAATACAAAATTTAAAACTCATTCAGAGTCGTTAACTGTGTCACACTTTTTGTATGCAATAACTTGTACATGCTCACTTAAACTAAAGCGAAAATTAGTTTAGTTAATTCATATGATAATCGCCAAGTCAAAATCTTCGAGATTCCTGTTTGGTTTCAGACTAATTTATGTTGAATTAACATCGATTTTTGTTCAAGTTCATGAAAAATAAAATTTAATAAATTAGACCAATTTATAAAACATTAGTAAAAATCTCTTCCACATCCACAAATAAATGCCACATCATATCATTTTATTTAGCACTTGACAATCTGCTTTAATGAATACCCAATTAATTATTTTTATGAAAAATCTAATTTAACACTTCAATTTCTTTTTTCATGTATAAAAAGCACTTCATTTTTCCTCCTTTTTCAAGAACATTCTAAGTTTCTTAGTTATTTTAAAAAAAAAAAAAAAAAAAAGCATCTGAAGGGTGATCCAACCCAAAGTTTAAAATTCCATGCATGTTTAACTAGCTAAGTTCATTTTACACATCCTGCAATTTTCACATCTAAAGCACTTAGCAACATGACACACATGTGTATCACCAAAATCACAGCAAGTGAGAAAATATTGTTGTTGAATCGAAGTTCTCAAAGTAAACAAGAAGGACTTAATAACGATAAGTCGCAAACAAAAAGGGATTCTACTTATCTTTATGGCTTTATGCCTTTATCCAATGCACACACCACATGGATATAACTGTTGCAATTCCATGAAAGTATCTGGATTTGAAAGTGGCATGTCCATTAAGATAAAGTAATGTATTTCACACAGAAAAAAGATGACAGCCAGGAAAATAGGAGCTGTACCAAACCATAATTAGGTCCATTCTCATGTCAAGACATTTTTGTTTGCGGGGGAGATTATTCACAAAAAAGTAATGTCTGGAAAACAGAGATTTCATTTCCAAGTAATCAATCAAAATCATAAAGTTGGAGAAAAGAACCCCACCCCCCCACCCTTGGGGCTTCACCAACAAGTTGAACATTTTGGTTTGCGCATCTGATAGATTGACCATTCGTTGAACTGATTTAGCTAATCACCTAAAGTTAGCCACAACTGATTAACCGCAAATACTTTTCATATTTGTGGTGAACTGTAAATAAATTATTGTTTAAATCAATTTAACTAATGGTTAATCAGAATATGAAAATGTTAGGGCCAGGCCGAGCAAAACAGTCCTTTTCCCAAGAAGTTACCCTCCTTTTGGTAGCATTCTCTATTGTTAAGGTAGACAGTCACTATAACCCGCTAGCCCTTTTGGAGGCATTTTATTTATAGAAATAAAGGTTTGCCTTAACCACTCTGCTAAATCGACCGGTTCAAGCTTCAATTATGATAATGAAAATGAGGTAGCCATTAAATTGTCAAAATGCTTAGAGGGGAAAATTAAAGAAGTTCAATCATTTTCTAAATATTGTCCAATTTCAACAACTAATTGACCTGCAATACAGAGAGTAATACTCCTACCTAACATAGTTTCATTAAATTAATACCATATTTAATACTATATATAATTATCTCTATCTTTCACTTACTTTTTTTTTCTTTTGTTTACACGTATTGTAAAAATATCCCTCAAAATTAAAGAAAACAACAGAAGTTATCCTACTTTAATTGGATAAGAGACATTTTCCCACCTAATTAATTGCCATCCTATCCCAACATATGATAAAGCTGCCTTGCGTGAAGGTTATTCCACATGTATGATCAAGGTCCTTCTTTGTGGCTTTAAGCTTGCACTAGAAAGAAAATATCTGCCACAGTACTTTCATAAGTTTCCTCCCTCGTTCAAATACAAGCTTGTTCCTGTCAAGGTGGATGAGCGCAATGGTACAAAGCCAAAGTTCATCAGCTTTTGCGTAATTACGGTGAGGACTGACTAATGCATTGTTTGGTTTGATAGAAATTGAGAAGAGAGAAGTTGAGAAGAGAGAAATAGATGAGAAAAATTAGTTTTTTCCTGTTTGGTTAAGGAAAAATAAAGAATAGAGAGAAAAGTTAGAATGGGTCCGACCTCAAAATAAAATTTCTTTTTTGATAGAGAGAAAAAAAAATTGAGAGATAAAAAATTGTAAAACCTATTCAAAAATTACAATTTTAATCTTACTATTTTTTTTAATCTCACAAGATCTATATATATTAAGAGTAAATATGTCTTTACAAGAAAAATTCATACTCTTTCTCTCCACTTTTTATCCAACCAAATAAGTAAAGAGAAAATTTAACTTTTTTTTTTCTTTTACTTCTCTCATACTTCTTCTAATCCAAACATCTTAAAAATCTATCCATTCTCTACTCATTCTCTCTTCTCTCCTACTTCTCTCTTTTCTACTTCTCTCTTTACCCAAAAAATCCTATTCAGACGAGCCACCATAAATTAAATTTGAGATCCTGACAAACATCCGGGGAAACGAATCAAGAATTAAAATGTAGAAATTACCAAGAAAACTAGTAGGCCCTTGATATATATTAAAGCATTAAAGGTTAATATAAATAATTTTGACATAATAAGAAACTTGAAAATCAGTCTCTCACTCGGCTTAAATTTGAGACAGAAAAACATATCCATTCCTTTTGTACAAATCTTTTCTTAGAAATCTCAAAAATGAAAGGAAACCAATCTAATTTGAAAAGCAAAAAGTTCCAGAAAAATCATCAAACTAGATAACTAACATACTCTGGAGAGCCTCTACTTAAAACATATTCTTGATAACCTTTTTCAAAACCCAAAGAACACTCATTATTAATTAGGAATCTTCAATCTTTATATAAAGATGAGGTCCACAATCCACATAGCAACATATTTAACGCCAGCTGAATAATTATTTTCTCCTAGAAATCAGACTCAAACATCTTCACATAAAAATAATAATCTCAAACTGTCTTTCAAGTTGTAGGTACGCTTCTTCGACTTAACAGAATGAAGGATTAACAAATACCCTACTTCTCATAACCCGAAGAAAATTAACAAACCACATTGCACATTTGATCATACCTACGTCGCTTGAAATTGCCCCAGTGGCAAATTGGCATAATATCAACCCTTTTCAAGTCACGAATGTACATTTCAGTCGATTTGGATAATAAGCAAGCATCTAATCCTAGTGGAAAATTAGTACCAGCAAAACAAGCAGAAGTCAGGAAAATTAGTAAAATTTCCATTTCATTACCAGTAAACCACCAAAGTGAAAAAAAAAAAAAACTTAAATAATCCTTAAAGTATTAAAAATCATGTTAAGTACCCTCCTAGATATTAAAAATCTTTTCAAATTGATTAAAATACGTCAAGGACTAAGGTGAAAAATATTTAATACTTCAGAGATTATTTAAATAATTTTATTACTTCAAACACTAGTTACGGGATAGAGTAATAGTTGAGAGATGAAATTGGAGATTTATTCTTTCATTACTGTTTCACGTCAATTAAGATGTATTTGATTTCCTAAAAAATGAAGAATAATTTCAGTAACATGTACCAACGCTGTGCATCACCTCCAAAATTGCTTGTGCCGTACGTGGAGTTCCTAACAGTAGACAGCCCAAAGCGTTGTACTTGTACATGCAATAACTCAATTTCATGTACCGTGCTCTCCCACATTAAGCATCAAACGCGCCCTTGATTTCAATGCACTAATTCATAATGCAATCAATTTATTCCAATATTTAAAACAAAAACAATAATGACATGACATATATTATGGCAAACTCAACACTCACAACAAACATTAATCTTAAGATTCAGAGTCACCAGCATAACTCAATTAAATCGATCGGGTCTAACGAATGGGTTAATTCCTAGCGATATTCAAATTCTCAATGACTACATTTAATGTTTGCTTAAAGAAGACTGCCTCTCAAAAAAGATAAAACAACAGCTTCAAGGTGTTAGTTGAGCGGAACAAGACAGGATCCGCATCTAAGAGGTTGCAGGTTTGAACCTTGATCCTTGAAGTGAGATAAATGTAAGTGCTTTGTACGTATTTTTTGAGTCTGAGAGTTTTTCTTGTCTTGCACTAGGCGTTATTTCCTTTCCCTAAATTTCATGTATCAAAAAAATAAAATAAAAGATAAAACAACTAAAAAACATGACTCAATCAATAGCAGTTCCTACAGGGACACGAACGTCCTTATAGACACAAACATACGGCTCATCAGCACCACAATACTTCCCACACCACCTCCCCTCGTTAACGCAACTCGCATCCCAAACCGAAGCGTACAGAAACATAGGCTTCTCCGGGAACCCTTCGCCCTCTTTCTTCTCCTCCCTCCTCACCACCGTTCCATCCACGCGCCACTCGATCGCGTCATTCCCCCACGCGATCGCGTACTCGTGGAACCCATCAGACGCGTCGAAACCGAGCCGGTGGATCCGCTCCCTGTTCCCCGCGCCGTCGGAGAAGTAGTTCGTTTGTACGAGGGTCCTGTCGTGGCCGAGGAACTCGAAGTCGATCTCGTCCTGGGACTTATCGCCCTCGAGCGAGGAGAGGTAGAGGTTGAAGTTGAGGCCGCTGGTGTCGCCGCCGGGGCACCGGATGAGGGCGCCGAAGGTGCCGGAGCGGAAGCGCGTGGGGGAGCGCCACCGGGCGCCGCCGCGGCAGTCGTAGGTGAGGGTGATGGTGTTGGAGGCGGCGCAGTGGGAACAGGCTTCGGGGGTGTAGTCGATCGCGATCTGTTTCAACGGTTGCGTCGCGTGCGGGTGCGGGCTGTGAAGCGCGGCGTCGGCCATTGCAATGTGCGAAGTTACGGAGTGGAATGGAAATGCAGATTGCAGAGAGTCGCGAGTGTTGGGGTTCCGAAATGGAGAAGTGAAGAAGTGATTGGAGATTCGGATTCAGTGGCCACTTGGGTGCGCGTTGAATGAGTTGCCCAGCGTTGACCGTTAGTTGCGTTATTTACATAATATTTTTTTATTATATCTTTTTATTTTTATCTATCAGGCAATTTCGACAGTAAACCTATGGATGATATGGTTTATAAGTGAACCAACAACTTTTCACATAGGTTAGATATGGTCCACCGATGAGTCCGAAATTTTATGCCGTTGGATATCATTTAAAATAAACGAACGATCTTGATTATACAGATAACTATTAAATCCCGTAAGTGAAAGAGTAAATCTGTATTTTAGTCCTTAAATTTGTAATGTACTATCATAATAGTCTCAAAAATTAAAAAAATGTTATGGTCTCTAAAATTAGAAAAATGTCAAATAAATCCTTAAAATTAAAATTAATGTTATTTTGGTCCTTGAAATATACAATTTATTATCATTATAATCCTTAAATTTTATAACTTACTATCATTATAATTCTTAATGATTAACAAATTTTAATTTCAAAAATTTATTTGACATTTTTCTAATTTCAGGATTATTATGACAATGTCTCACAAATTTAGGGACTAAAATGAGGATTCACTTGTAAGTGAAAATATTAAAGTAAAAATAAATTAAAATAATCATTAGACAATTTTGACCCTAAACTAAGAAGAGGCGTCTGTTGTCGATGGGAGCCTTTTTTCGTTGTCGATGGAACCCTAGACTGTGAATACGATGTTGGTGCTGCTGGGAAACCTAGCCTTTGAAGAACAAATTGATGTTGCTGGGTAGGCATTTGTTGGCGGCAATTGCATTCAAGGAAGCCAGGGTCGTTCCTGCAAAAGGTTGAGGTAAGGGGATGTCATTTGTGAGAGAGTAGGGTTTTCGTTAGTGGGGTTTCAGTCGTATTTTCTATTATTGTCGTGTGTCAGAAGCAGACCATTTCGTTGTAACATCGAACTTCAAATTCAATGGTGACACATCGATACACATGGTCGTTGCAAGAAATGGTAATTATATGGGGAGTCAATGAACGTGGCTAACAACACCTTTGATGAAGTAAAGATGTCTGTGTATGAGCTGTTGAAAGAGGAAATATTCGATCTTAAAATCATATCTTGTTTGCAGATTCTAGAATGGGTATCCTGTTGTCATTGGTGCCTTGCATGTGCATCGATTGAGCTCAGAAAAGTCATTATCGGTGAAGAAGTGTGAGTTCTTGTACTTTTTTATTATCATTCTAGTTCTTAAATTTTATAACTTACTATCACTAAAATTCCTAATGATTAACAAATTTTAATTTCAGAAATTTATTTGGCATTTTTCTAATTTCAGGACTATTATGATAGTGTCTCACAAATTTAGGGACTAAAATGGGGATTCACTTGTAAGTGAAAATATTAAAGTAAAAATAAATTGAAATGGTCATTAGACAATTTTGACCCTAAACTAAGAAGAGATGTCTATTGTCGGTGGGAGCCTTTTTTCGTTGTCGGTGGGAGCCTTTTTTCGTTGTCGGTGGAACCCTAGACTGTGAATACGATGTTAGTGCTGCTGGGAAACGTAGCCTTTGAAGAACAAATTGATGCTGCTGGGTAGGCATTTGTTGGCAACAATTGCACTCGAGGAAGCCATGGTCGTTCCTGCAAAAGGTTGAGGTAAGGGGATGTCATTTGTGAGAGAGTAGGATTTTCGTTAATGGGGTTTCGGTCGTATTTTCTATTATTGTCGTGTGTCGAAAGCAGACCATTTCGTTGTAGCATCGAACTTCAAATTGAATGGTGACACATTGATACACATGGCCGTTGCAAGAAATGGAAATTATATGGGGAGTTAATGAACGTGGCCAACAACACCTTTGATGAAGTAAAGATGTCTGTGTATGAACTGTTGAAAGAGGAAATATTTAGTCTTAAAATCATGTCTTGTTTGCAGATTCAAGAATGGGTATCCTGTTGTCATTGGTGCCCTGCATGCGCATTGATTGAGCTCAGAAAAGTCATTGTCGGTGAAGAAGTGTGAGTTCTTGTACTTTTTTATTTTTTTTTTATTAATTTAACCAGCGCTACTAGCTTGTGGCACACTCAAGTAATTAAATTAGTTTGTAGTTTGTAGATTGTTGAATTTTGATTAGGATGCATGTTGTGTAGTGAGGTTTATTTTGTTTTTGATTAACTGGTTTAAAGGAGTTGCCTATGATAAGTAAGGAAATAGATGATTGAGTGGTTGAGGGTGATGAGTTAATTTCCTTTCTTTGTTGAAAGTCATAACAATCTAGTTGCTTTAATTATGTATCAGATGATGGGGCAAGTCAAAAAAGAGAGTCTGGCAGAATACTTAGGAGAGCTATAGCAAAATGTACTTATATTATCTTTTCACTTTCTTAAATGATCAATGCCTTTAATTTCTTTGCCACTCTTCTATTAAGTTATCCTTGCATTTTTTTTTTGTCTTAATTGCATGAAAAGAAAGTTTAAACAAACAATCTCTAATTTATGTACTTATAATTTGTTAAACTTGAAGTGTAAGATGGATTGTTCAAGAATCCGTTCAAATTGTTTCAACCCACCAAACTGATAATAAAAGAAACTAAAAACTAAACAAACTGTTAACCTAAAAAACTATATACTTATAGTTCATGTTATTTGATTTAAACAAATTCTTCATAGAGGAGATCTAGTATTCTTTTTGGAATATATAGACATTTTCCAGACTTGAGGATGCTTTTATCCTAAAGCTATTTTATTTGATGATCAAGTTCTTTTGTCTCGTGCGATATGGAATTATGAGAGTATAACCATTGCAGTTGCATCGACTTGATAAAATAGTCCATTCACATTACACCACTTGTATGTAATAATTTCACCAACACTATAGGTGGATTGGTTACATTTTCCATCTGAGATAAAATTGTCCATTCACATGCATCTTGGTATTGGATAGTTGTAACACCGTTGTTTTCTTAATGTATGATTTAGTGTTTTAATAACTAAAAGTGAAAAATATAATATGAGATATTGGAGATTAAAAGGAATAAATAAGTTGTTGTTGTATGAGTGTTGCTTTGTGTTGGTTGTTTTGGAATTCCTGTCCAAATTTAGGGAACTGAGGAAATGTTGTTCTTAAGCCAAAGTGAGAATAGTTTATATGGCTTGTTGAGAGAAACAACAGTATTGAGCCAGTTGTGAGGTTTGGAGAGTGATTAGATGGACCACGAGCTTTAGTGGGCCCAAAGTTGTTATGTGGCCCTGGAGAGGTTTAAGACCACCTAAAACCCCTCCTCCCTCTCATTTGTGAAAAACTCTCCCAAGACCCTCTCAAACTCTCTCATTCTCTCAATCTCTCTCAAGACCTATTTGGAGTGTAGCAAGATTTCAAACTTTGATTTTCATTCCTTTGTGTTGAGAAGGGTAGATTTCCTGAAGAGTTGGCTCAAGAGTTTATTTTCTCTTATTCACCTCTTCCCCAAATTTGGATTTGGAACTTCTAGAGGTAAGGGAAGCTTACATTTGTTGAAAAGTTGTTGTATGAACGTAGTTGTGTGCATATGTAGTTGTGGATTAGACTAAAACGTATAATTTGGTTGGGTTGTGTGGAAATATTGTTGAAAATGGGTTTGTTATTTTCGTGGATGATTTATGTTGAAATGTTGCATGGATTGTTGTATGCGCTGAGTATGTTGTTGTGGGATGATGTATGGTTGCATTCGGCCCCTAGGAAGTCGATTTAGGGTATGCGTGAGTAGAAAAGCTTAGATCTTTGGGTTTTTAGACGAGAGTTACTGGTTTTGTTGTCTGATAGTCGCTAAGTGACTAAGGGCCTCGCTGAGCGAGAGTGCCCTTGAGAATGAAGGAAAACTTTCGAGTTAAGGATTTGCTGAGCGACCCATCGCATCGCTGAACGAGTGTTCTTGAGTGGGAGAAACGGCTGTAATGTAAGAGGAATTGGCTGAGCGAAATGTTGTTCGCTGAGTGAGTGTTCATAGAAATTTGGAAATTTTTCAAAAGAGAGTTCGCTGAGCAAGTGTATGGCTCATTGAGCGAGTGTAGGTATTCTAGAATATGGGGGAGCAATTCGCTGAGCGAATGTTGGGCTTGTTTAGCGAATTGGGAGCCCTGGAGAGTGGTGCCTTTTGTTGCAAGTGAGTCGCTAGGTGAACAACAAGTTCGCTAAGCGAGGAGTGTGTGCAGGTTTTGGCTGCTCTTTGGAATGGCTATTCGTTGAGCGAGTAAGTGACTCACTGAGCGAAATGTGGTCGAGAAAAATTTGGAGAAGGTCCCTAGAACGGATTCGCTAACTGACTCTAGTTGTCCCTGAGTGAGTGACCCTGATTCGCTGAACGAGACTTATGCCCCTTGAGTGAAAAGCCTTCGCAAAGGAAGTTGGTCCTTTGTAAGGAAGGTTTTCGCTGAACGAGCATGTGGGTTACCAAGCGAATGCAGTGTTTTATTGTTGAACAATGTTGAAAGTATAGTTGTGTGAGACATGATTGAGAAGGACTCCTAGTGTGAGTCTAAGGTTGAGAATATGGGAGGAGTGGCGAGTTGCTTGGATAAGACCTTCACTTGTTGTAAGTGTTATTGTTTGGGTTTTACCAATTGGATGTAGGCTACTTGGATAGGGTCCTGGATTGGCAGGTTGCTTCGATAGGACCTCCATTAGTTGTGAATGAGTTGTTGTGTGAGATTTCTCATGGGGTATGGGCTGCTTGGATAGGGCCTTACCTGTTGACTATGCTTGAGGCTGGATTAGGCTTGCTTGGTGTTAGAAATTGTTGTTGGACCTCGTGTGGCACTGGTCGAGCCCACGTGGTGTTGTGTTGTTACCCATGTATATATGCTGATTAGTTGTGGTTGAATGTATGTGGTATTATGATACCTGCATTTCATGCATATGTTGTTGGCTGAGGCTGTGTGATAGGCCTCATGTTGTTATGCGAGCAGGCACGTAAATTGGATGGTTGAATGGAGTTACGGCTCAGACGAGTCTCCAACCTAGTGCCTGGATAAGACGTAGGGTCTTAAAGATGAGCCTTCGAGGATGAGTGGATAGGTGATTCCGCAGAGGGCCAAGGCAGTGCAGGCCTTGTGTCGCATTGAGCCACCACCCACATACACTTATCCCGACACACCACTAAGTTTATCCGCATATCAGAGTTTTTGCAATCCTTGAATGGTGCTTGGATAGGCCATAGTAGGGAGTGAGGCCTGGCTGATCGCCCAAGATGTTGTGAATCTCTCAAGAGTCGTGTCATCAAGCATTGACATAGTTGTGGCAGATTGGTTGTGATATGGAGTTCTGGATTGAGAACTATTGTCATATGAATGAATGTTATATATATGTATGCATGAGTACGAATGTTGAGAATATGTTGATGGTTTCAGAATTCATATGCTATCTTGTTGTTTTTGTAAGTTTACCCTTGCCTTGTTTTATTGTTATTGGATGTCTTATTGCTATTGTTGTGCTGGTTTTCCTGTGATGATCACGTCCTCTGACATGGGAACAGATGGCGATGCTTTAGTAAACCCAACTTCTCAGAGCTGGGGATGGAGCTGCGAATTGGAGATGTTTGGCTTAAGGAGTCAAGCTTTTGATTCTTTTCTTATGCTCTAGTTTCATTCTTTTGATGGGGTTATATAGTGTGACCAGCTATAGGAAGTGTGTTTTGTATCCCCTCCCCTGTTGATGGACTGTATATTGGATTATTTTTTATATGGCCTGGTGATATCCTTATTCTTTTGTTAGATGAAAGTTGTAAAGACAAATGATGTATGGTAGTAGGAGAAATGGATGAATCTCTCAGTATGTGTATGTTTCATATATATATATATATATATATATATATATATATATATATATATATATATATATATATATATATGTTGTAATTTTTATTTACCTGATGTGACGGTAAGAGTAGGATTAGTAGGGTTGTTTAGTAGCGATAGATAGGTCATTACAATAAGGGCTATAGGGAATTGCTGGGATTTGTTGTTGTATTGAACATGACATTCATCATTGCTATCAGTTATCTGAATTGTGAGTACATCCCTTTAGACGTTTTGTATAGTTGTGCAGTAATGATGGTGTTAGTGACTTATGGCAAATGCTAAAGCTAATTATTGCTTATCAGTTGAGAAGGCACGAATTGTCATCTCCAAAGAATGTGATGGTAATAAGCATAAATACAAAACTATAAAAGATATTGTATGACCACTTAGATTCCCAGGAAATGCCTTTATTAACATAATCCCTTTTGTTTTGAAGTTGCAGGAATTGAAGAATCAAGGTGTAATTGAGGACAGATTGGTCCTTGTAGAGGGTGTTAGATTGTAAGAAAAATGATGAATGAAGGTGTAATTGATGACTGTTGCTGTAACATGAAATGAACCCATTGCTTAATTTTTGTGTAATGCATTTTTATGGGGTTTAGAATGTGCTTTTCTCGATTTGTTGTCCCACAACCTGTGAGTCCAAGTAAATTTGATTCAACAATTTCATTCACTCTTCTCCCTTACTAAATTAGTTGGTTATTTGTCTAAAAATCTTTTAGCATCTTTGGATATAGAGTATCCTATGTTATTTGAACTGATAAATCATTCTGCTGGAAAGTTACTCAATGTGGAGTCCTAGAATTCACTACTGATAGGGGGATAATATATATGCCAAAATGGGTATGTGATTTTGTTTCCTTGTTCATATATATATATATATATATTTTGCTTAATGGATTAGTGAGTTTATTTATAACTTGTGATGTTTTGCTGGTTATTGTCACATGATGGAAAATGTGCGCCTAGAAGAGGGAAACATTGTGATTATGAGAAGCACTCATGTTCCAAGAGGAACATATGTTCAGCTGCAACCTGACACCAATGACTTTTTGGATATCTCTAATCTAGAATTAGTGTATAATTGTGCCATACACACACACACACACACACACACACATATATATATAAAGTTGCACCTTTGACAAGTCTCATAATTGTGTGTCAATTAGTACTTTCTTAATTTCTTACTTTCCCTTAGTCATTTGTGCAGCTTAGTGTCAGTTATTACTGCATCGGGCTCTATTAATCCTTGAGTATCGGATATGTGGCTATACTCCTGCATTCATTATTAACAATAAATTTTGTGACATCATCTTTTATAATGTTATGCAGGAGAAATAACAAGTATGATGGTTAATTAAAAATAAAGTATATTGCTTGGGTGAAGTTGGTTTTTACATAAGTTTTTAAATTTTTGTATATATTAATAAAAAATTATGTACAGTCAAATAATTAAATATAATTTAAAGTAATATTACTATAAAAATCACAAACTTTAGACAAAAATAATGTTATATAAGTAGGCTAATTATAAAACATGTTCAAATTAAATCCTTAAATAAATTATGTTTAATTAATTTCATTAATTTATAAATATATCATTTCCAAGTAAAAATGTATATATTAAAATTTTTAAATGGAATAAATTATAAAATATATGTGTTTGAAATTAAAGATAAATAAAATATAAAAGTAATTATATATAAAATATAAAAGACGAGTCTGGTAAGAGACAGATGCGGGTCTCAAGTTCAGATACATTAAAATGGGTTTATTTTTCTTTTAACATTTTTAATTATAATTCCATTTATATTAAAATTTTATTAAATATGCATTGTGCATTAGCCCACCCGTGGACCACTTTTCCTACGAGTTCACGTTAGAACTCACCGTCATATTAATTATCTTATTTTATATTTTTCTTTTTCTTTCTTATATAAAAATTTATAAAAAAAATATAGTATAAATATAATTTTTTGTATTTGAGGTATTTCATATTTGCAAATGTCACAGTGGATCTTCCAGAATTTGTTAAGACAAAACAATTAAAAATTGGTAGTGTAGATTTTTTGGGAGTCAAAAAATCTCTTAATTGATATATATAAAAAAAACTCTTAATTGAGAGTTAGAAATTACATTTTTGAGATTAGAGATATTTTTTCATACACATAAATTTTAGGATTGAATATTTAACTACATGTTTAAAAGATATGATTATTTATCGATCATACTGTATTATATTAGTAGTAGTATATATAATTATGTTTAGGTTTAAATATGTTTTTAGTCTCCCAAATTTGGGGTAAATATTTTTTTAGTCCCCCAAATTGAAAATTAATGTTTTTACTCCTTCAAATTTAAAAAAAAAATTCTATTTTGGTTCCTCGTCACAAACAGTGTTTGTAACTTCACTAATATGGCTAACAGAGGACGAGTTAACATTGTACACATGTTTATAGTTGTCTAGGTGGAAGTGACATTGGTGTTTGGAAGGGAGAGCTCGACAGCGTACAACTCGGGACGTTAAAGCATGGCATCTTCATCTTGTGTTGGTTGTAGGTCTTATGCTTCTTGGTTCGTTGCAACAATGAGATCGTTGTCGTAAAGGAGAAAGTGGACGTATTGTTTGTGTAGAAAGAAAGCTCTTTTATACACTGCCAACAACAAATGAAATTGAGGAAGAGGCTTTTTTGGAAATGCCCTAACTAGAATGTCTGTGTTATCTCTCTTGATTTACTCCATTAGTTCCTTTTTGTTTTTTTGTTTGTGAGTTTTTTTCTTAACATATCAGTAATACTTCATCTCATTTTGTAGAACACCAACTCCTGCAAGTTTTTCAAATGGGTTAATGATGATGTAGAGGAGTATGCAAAAGAGGAACATAGTGACAAGGATTGAACAACAACTAGAAGAGGCAAAGAAAAAAAAAATTGTAGCTACAGAACAAGCTTATTGTTGAGAGAAGAAATGGATTTATTTTAGTCTGTATTTTAGGGCTGTGTTGGGCAATGACAATATGTGTGTGTGTGTTCTTTGTTGTTGAACAAATTAGGGACTTCTACCATGTACTAAATTTGTGACTTTTGTAATATGGGGTTTCTAGGTTTAGGCAAAGTCATTATTTTAGTATTACGGGTAGTAGTATGTCAGTGTAGTGTTGTTACTGAAGTAAAGAAGATTATGTAACTTTTGTAATGTGGTTTATATTTATTGAATGTTAAAGTGATATATGTAAATCTTCTCTTTATATATGAAATCAAATTTTCTATATTAAATGAACCTGTGACAAATCCATTAAATGATTCTTATTTTTTGCTTAGTGCATTTTAACTGTAAGTAAAAAGGAAAATAAAATAATGGTGAATTGTGCAAAGCATTTTAAAATTGTAGTTAAAGTGCAACAACAAGTATATTTACATTAAAGTAGTGCATTACAGCCACAAGTCATTTGGTCCACTTGCTGAAAAAAGATAAACAAATTGGCCATCCACTACAATCCAAATAAAAGGCCTAATTACATAGCTACCCCTTCACCAAAATAAAAAGTCCAAAATAGCACTAATTAGATAAACTTCCTTATCCAAAAAAAAAAAAAAAACCTAAAGTCAACACTCCACAGTTTTAGGTATGGCTATCTTGAGTGCCTACAAATGCACCAAATTTGGTGTTTGGTTCCTTAGCATTGGTTGATTGTGGTCTTGGCGTAGAACATCAGGTGGTTACTATTTTTTTTTGCCTTTTGTGCTTCAAGTTGTTGAGTAAAATCATGTTAGTTTGTTCAGATAGTTTTGGTCAAAAAATGATTTTGAGACTAGATCAACAATCTCACCTAGATCTATGTTGCTTTGCTAACACATTCAGCAAGTGTCATTTTTTGGATTTGTTCATTAAATTGTGGATTTGGGGTTTGTTGGGGCACCATCTTCCCTTGCACAATTGTAACATGAGATATATAAGTCAAATATTTGAGTGAAATGTTTTATTATATTCACTAATTTATGCACAAATTTGTGCCCTACGGTTGCAACTTGTAGTGAGCCATATGACACCAAGGGTCCACTTCCTTTCTTAGCGAAGTGACTGGTGAATGCTCCAGTGAGCATGCCCTATAGAACCACAATTTGATTATAAACAAGTTTATAACAATTTTAGCAACAACATATAATAGCCAAATTGACAGCAAACTGATAAGTGTTATACATACCTATCTTTTTGGTACATATTTTGATACTTAAATCATTTCCTATTAGCTCAATAGTCTGTTTTAACCACCTTTTATACACAATTTACATACTTTTGAATATAGGTCTAGCACTTTAGATTTTTTGGAATCATATTATTTTTTTTTTGGATGTCTATGTAGGTTAAAGTAAAGAAGGAAAGATCTCGGAAGGAGAAAACTACTTTTGGCATACCCAAGATTTGAGAAGCAAGAAAAAAAGCACAAGAAGAGTTTAGCTAGTAGCGCTAAGCACCATTAGACTAACGCTTAGCGCCACTCTACCAGAAAGCCTCCAATTGTTATCCTCTTCTGGTGCTCAACGAAAGAGTGTTGGTGCTTAGTGCCAACCTACCAGAGAGGCCTTGTGATGCTACTTTTTGCCATGCTTAGCATGGAAATACTGGCGCTTAGCACCAAGCTCGATGATGTGACACTTTAATGAAGAAAAAGACAAAAAGCATTAGGTGGAAAAGAAACAAAAATAGAGGGAACAGAGGAGAAGGATTTCTCGGGGAGATCAAAGAAGACTAGAATAACTTTCTTGGCTTTCTTATGGATATTCTTCATCCCTTTATCTCCATCACCCAAGTTTTCTTCTTTTGCCTAGCCATATATAGCTAGATTCACCCTTGTTGGGTTTCAATGTAATTGAGCCGACCTTCATGTAATTATTTTCAGATATTTGTTCAGTAAAGTTCTATGTTAGTGTCTTTCTTCTGTTCTTAATGCATGTTTTGGATTGATCACCCTTAACTTATTTTGGTTAAGCATTGAATCTTGTTGGAAAACATTATTTAAAGCTTATATCTAAAAAAGACATCTAATACATCTTGCATATAGGAATATCGTAAAAAGTGTTAGACATATTTCATCCTCTATTCTAAATGTGAGTTATTTGGCTAAGCTATGCAAGGAGTTGGTAATTTAATCAAGGAACTTAGATTTTAACTTGTAAGGATTAAGGTTAAAAAGATTTTGTAGGATGATGGTAACTTGGTTACTCAATACTAAATGAGTGACTTATGATGCATGATAGGAATGCTTAATGAAGTTGAATCCCAACTATTTTCATTTATTTGATTTAAATCCACTTATGCATTGCGTACCTAGTGTTTGACGAAAATATCAAAAAGATTTCTATGATTCATTGTCTTTTGCATGTTTGTCTTTTTAGTTATAGTCTTTTATTTTCTTGCAATCTACTTTTATCTTTGGTTACGATAGTTTAAGATAGAAAAATTAGTGTATTGCCAAAGTATTACGTGAGTCCTTTGGGAGATGATACTTATTCATCATTGTGCTACTTGTTGAAATTGGTACGATTGTCAATCAGTTAACACAAACATGACCCCAAATTTGATTGCAAAACCACAACCTACACATCACACAAGTTCATTAGACTGTAGACACTAACACATCACACAATTTCACTGCAAGGTTGACACCAAATTTGACACCAAACTGGTAGAGCTATATAACTAGAGATTAAGTTGAAAAACAATAAGGAAAAAATACCCTTTATAATTGGCTAAAAGAACACATAAATTCTATCTAGCAGAAGAAGTTCAATATCACCAAACTATATACCCCTTCTAAAGTGAAACCAGCTCCACATTTATTATACAACTATCAATTCTTTAACTGAATTGATACCAAATGTAGGGATTAAGAACAATTGTTAGTCCTCCACCATGTAGGTTGGCAAAAGCATTATTCCTATCATTATATACTCTAATCTTAAGTGGCAGCCCTTCTTTTAAAAACTTGTGCAAATATGTTAAAATTAACTATAGGCATTAGGCAAGCATTGACTAGGTATTGCCCCTTTATTACTCACCAGAGCCAAAGACACTGCTAGCACACACATCATGAAATTACAAAACTATATGTTAAATTACAAAACATAAATGCATATTGCAGTCCATTGAATGAGACTTAGATAATGTAATTTTAGAACAATGTGAAAACATTTATTCTTCCTTCAAGATTTGACAATAAATTTGACTGCAATATCGCAAGCTGTATATCACACAATTACACACCACAAACTCACATCATGCAAAATCAAAAATTACATATGCAGTGCAGCCTCTTTTCCTAATAGGGTAACCAGCACAAGTATAACTACTATTAGTACAAACCCAAAAGCATTCAATGTAGTAGAGGGAATTTCACAAATCACAAATTTACAACAAAGGTACAATTTAATTTAATTTTATTTTTACCAATTATAAGATCATCTTTAGCAACATTGGTTGCCTTTCCACTTGAAGTGTCATTTGTTTCTAACTTTTTTTGTAGGTTTGCCTCTTTTCTTTAAATTCAACTATATATTTAAATTTGTGTGGTTGGTAAATAAAACATTGTTATAATATTTTGTAATTGTAATGTAGTCAACAAATGTCAACATACCACTAGAAGTTCAACTAGTTTTTGCATAGGACCATTAACAATAGTATCATTTGTGTGTTGAGTAGGACTAACTGCAACATGATTTGCTAGTCTTTCATGTCCAATAATAGGTATTATTGGTATATTTCTAGGTCTTCCCTGTTTCTTAGTGCTCCCCCGCACATTGATCAGTGTCTGGTTAGATACCACTATTCATAATATAGCAATTTGAGATAACACTTATGTTAAGACAAAGGACGAATTTGTAGTCCTTATATTTTTTGATAATAACAAACAGTTAAAAGTATCGTCTGATCTCTAGTTCGCATTATATCGTCTGACGGTTTTTCAATTTAATATCGTCTTGTCTTTATATGTTTAAACTTCGTAACTAACAAAGCCTACAGACAATGACAACGTTCTAAAATGATCCACATATCAATCAGAGCGTAAGCTACCTCAAAATGTATAAAGCCGATATACCTACTCTCGAGGAAAGTCAGCGAAAAAGAAGGAATATGTGTGCGAATCTCAGAACGGGAAAGCGGACATAACAACTGCTAAAAGATTGAGTACAAGAATAGAAAAGATAAGTAGATTGCTTTATCTTATCATATGACAAAGTTGGTAAAAAGCATTAAATGTTGCATTTAATGCTCCAATGACTCTCTTCATTAGACGAAGGTTATCTCCTACAAAACAACTCAACAGATAATTTTGTAGAAGCCTATAAATAGAAGAAGAGATCTCCTTCAAATGTTGGTCAAACTTACAAGTGTTGTTGATATATTTGCTACTGAATCTAAACATTCATAACTACTTTGAAAAAAGAAAAAGTCTTTGTAAAAACAATTTGAAAATTTGTTTTGAACTTCAATTTATATTCGTCTGAATAAGACGTTAAACACAGTGAGGTAAACTCACATAAATCTTTGTCTTTACAAGATTGGTTGAAGCCTGGATAGGCTTTGTTTTAAAGAATACTTGGGTGTTTGCTTGGAGAGGCAAGTGAAAGACTACTTGGGTTGAGCCTGAAGAGGCTTGTGGAAAGAATACTTGTAACTTGTAAAGTTAGTGGAACTTGGTTATTGCCAAGAACTGGACGTAGTCTCTGAGGGGAGACGAACCAGTATAAAATATGTGTGCCTTTCAGTTTTGGTCTTTTAGCTTTCGTCTGCCTTGTGAAACGTTTTTGAAAATCTTTCTGATCTTATTTCAATCATTACATTGCTTAGTTTGAGAATTGCGAAATTTGGCTATAACATAATTCAACCCCTCTTCTTGTGTTATATTTGCGCTTTACAACTTAAACATTGTATACTTTAATTTTAGATCCACTAACAGTTGTAGCAACAATATTATTGGGTTGAGAACATGTTGGTGTAGCAGTATTGCCCTGTTGAAAAATTGTTGTAGCATCAGTAATGTTGGGTTGGAAACTTGCAATAACAGTAACAAGTGTGTTTTGCAAGTCTAATTGTGTAACATTTGCAGCATCAACTTGGCTTGACTGGGACGGGTTGAACACTTTAGATTGGGTACCAATTGATCCCCCTTCAACAGGTGGTGGAATTGGGCATCTCCTCATGGTGTGCCCAATTTTGTGGCATCTACTACACTTGAACTTTGTCTATGATCTTTTGTATTTTATTATAGCAAAATCTTCATCTAGCTCCCTTCTTTGCAGCTTCTTCGATCTCCTTGGACCTTGTTTAAATGAAGGTGGTACAATATCTTCATCGTCAGTTGTGGGCCATTTCATAGGACCATTTATTGGGTTAATGGTTTGGTTATAACATCTCAAATATGTTGCTTTTTGATAATACCTATTCACATAAGCCTCCAGGCCTTGACACTTGTAGGTGATAGCAGCAATAGCATGCCTGTAGGGAATACCTACCAAATCCCAAAAGTTGCATGAACATGACTTGCAGCCTAGATCCACAATGAATTTATCTTGTAACATTGTATGTGTGACCTTAAACTTTAAATTCCCAGCCCAAGTAGCAAATCAATTCCCACGTTTTTCAATCTCCTTATCCAACCTTTTTCTTGGTTTAGGCATTACATTGCCTTTATACTTAGATACTTTAGCTTTCAATGCTGCAAACCTGTTTGTTAGGACAAAGGACGATTTTATAACTCTCATTTTATTTTAAGTATGCCAAACAAACTAATGTTTCTATGATCTTCTGTTCGCTCGCCTTTTGATACACTTAAAACTTATGTTGTTTGCTCACACAAACGAAAGATATCGATAACTATTGGTTTAAATGATTATTTCATATGTTTTACACAAGATTGATTCATGCTTTGAAGTCCGCGTACCTACTTTCTCAAAAAAGAAGATGTCAACGTACCCTCATTTGAAAAGATACAGTTATCTACCAAAAAAAGAGAACATCAGTGTACTTGTTAATACTAAAAAGCAAAACATGCCTACTATAACAAGGCTTAGTACGAAAAAGGCAAGATTAGCAGACTGCTTTATCTTATTAGTGTGACTAGTTGATGAAAAGCATTAAATGTTGCATTTAATGCTCCAATAGACCTTTTCTACTTTACGCAACATCAGACAAAGGATGTTTTTGGGGCTCTCACAACGGACACTTTTGAGGAGCTCAATAAATAGAAGAGAAGACCTATGCTAAAGTAGAAGAATGCTTACTGAATTCTCTATTCTCATTCGCTTGGTGCTTAGCTATTTCTTGTTCTTAAAAGAATTCTCTTGGAAAGAGTGACTTAGACAATAGTTGTAAAATCTTGAGCTTCAGTGTATATTCGTCTAACAAGACACAATCTAAGTGTGAAATCTTACCCTTTAACTATTTTTTTTTGTGAAATTGGTGGAAGCCTAAAGAGGCTTTGTTTCAAAGAATACTTTGGTGTTTGCTTGGAGAGGCAAATGAAATACTACTTGGGTTGAGCCTGAAGAGGCTTAGATAAAAGAATACTTATAACTATGTTGAAGTTATAGTGGGACTTGGTGGTGTGCCAAAAACTGGACGTTGTCTTTAGGGTGAGACGAACCAATATAAAATCTTGTGTCTCTCATCTTTCTTATCTCTCTTATATCTTTTGTTTGGTAAAAGTTTTTTTTTTAACTTGTAAAAGGAATTGTTCTTCATTAAAAGATCTTTTGAAAATTGTTTTATTGATTTACACATTTCGTGTCTTGATTAGACGATACCCCTTTTTGAAAGAGTTTTACAATAGTTTTTTTTAAAAAAAAAAACTATTCAACCCCCTTCTTATGTTTTTTCTATGTGTTACACTATTCATTAGGTATGATCTTATCCATTCAAACATCGTTAGTATGGGCTTCTCCCTATCTAGCAGAATTATGTTATTGAATGTCTCAAACAAATTGTTCATCAAAACATCACACTTACCCTTTGTTTGGATTAATAAAAATTGAGAAGAGAGAAGTGAAGAAGAGAGAAGTGGGTGAGAAAAAGTAGTTTTATATTATTTGTTTAAAGAGAGAAGTAGAGAAGAGAGAAATTATTTGTGTGGGGCTTACTAAAAAAAATTCTCTTCTTTGTTGTAGAGAAAAGAGAAAAATGAGAGATAAAAACTTGTGGGATCCACTCAAAATTACAATTCTAACCTTAATACTTCTTTTTATCTCACAATATCAATATATGTTAAGGGAAAATATGTTTTTACAAGAAAAATTCATTCTCTTTCTTTCCACTTTTCTATCTAACCAAACAAGTGGAAAGAAAAGTCAACTTTTCTTTCTCTTCTACTTTTCTCATACTTCTTCCAATCCAAACACCTTAAAAATATACCCATTCTCTATTCATTTTCTCTTCTCTCCTACTTCTCTCTTTACCCAAACAAAGCATTAGGGTAGTGACTAAATGCATGCTTACACCATGTTATTATCGAAATTGCGTTCAACCAATCATACGCCTTACTATCAATTTCTTTATATGTTGCATCTTTTTCATCCCATGCCTCCACATACGTAGCCTTGACAGCTCTCATCATTAAGTCCCGTAACAAGGTACCTCCACCAAATTTCTTCATGAAATTGGAGTAGGGATGTTTGACACAAAACCTATGTTCAACACTTTCTAGGAACTCCTTAAATGTTGACATCAAGCCCTGTTAATAACAAAAGACCAAAAAAAATGCATGTTAATATCCTTTTAAGTAATCATACATAAATTATAAGAAAGTAAGATAAAAAAAATTTCACCTTTTGTTGGTCTGAAATAAAGACCCATCTATTGGTTCTAATATCCCCAATGTTTTCTAGTAAAAAATTGAGAAACCACCTCCAGCTCTCCTTGGTTTCGGTCTTTACAATAGCAAAACTCAAGAGGAAATATTAATCATTACCATCTCTCCCCATAATTATCAACAATTGTCCTCTATACTTTGTTTGAAGGTGACATCCATCTACGCCTATAAATGGTCTACAACCAACTAGAAAACCCCTTTTACAACCTTCTAGACACATATAAAAAAATGAAAACCTTAGTTACAATTCAATTGAAGGTCTGATTAATTAGATCTTGCAGGTATTCCCTAGATGGCTGCATCTTAACTCAACACTATACCTCCACAACATTATGTATTGTATTGTGGCATCTTATTCAACAACCTCAATTGCTAATTGCCTTGCCTCGACTGCCCTAGCCTTAGTAATACCTACAAAATAATTCTTGCGTATGTCGTCAACAATTTTAGGAATACTTATATTCTTGGATGAACTAAACTTCTCCATTACAGCTTTGGCAACCCACTTGGAGTTTGCATTCTAGTTATCGAACACTCTACCACATGTATGATTTCCTCTTAAAGTTTTCATTCTGAATGTTTGTTTTCCTTCAACCTTACTAACCAAAGCAAGGAAATCACATCCTTACTTACACACAACCCTTACTCTTCTTTTATCATTTTTTATAAATCTAACCTCCTTACCATTCAAGATAGAGTGTTTTAAAATTGCTTCTTTAAAATCTTAAAAGGATGAAAACTCCATCCTAAGTTTGAACTTAAACTCCCTACAAATCTCCTTTTTCCTATATGTAAAACATTTTTGCTTTGGCTTTCCATCACCGCTAACATCACTTTCATCATCACTATATCTAATCAACTCATCACTACAATATTCATCTTTAATGTCATGCATCTTCTCATTAATAGTTGCTAAATAATCTTTATTAGAGCAATAAGATCACCACTATCACTCACACTTCCAATTTCCCATCTGCAACCAAACACATTATCTTCAATAGTAAAGTCCACATTAACATGCACCACATTACTTTCATAACCACCAATCTGTTCATTTCCCACAACTTGTTAAGTCCCCCAATATTTGCAACTTCCCCAACTTGTTCACCTCCCCCGACATCTTCATCACCCCCAAATTGTTCACCTCCCCTAACCTATTCACCTCCCTTAACTTTTGCATTTCCCCCAAACTATTCAACTCCCCCAACATCTACATTACCCCTAACCTGTACACCTCCCCCAAGCTGTTCAACTCCACCAACCTATTCATCTCGAACAACTTACTCATTGGTTGGTGTATATTTTTTAATAATAGCAAGCCTAATTGGCCTTTTAGGTGGAACACTTTTCTTTTTCATGGCCACAATTTTTTTCTTAATTGATCCCCTAGCATGACCCTCAATACCATTCTTAGTTGTATCCTTCTCCATCAATTGAACATTGTCAAAATCATTGTGCATTGGTACTAGCTCCTTCTCACCCTTACCATAACATTTGTTACCAATTACCTTAGCTTTTAACACTATATTTTCAACAAATATACCCACTTCACAATTATACTTCAATGCATGGTTTCCCAACTCCATCGCATCATTATCTAACTGAAACGGTTTCAGATTCCCATTAAAAGTACTATTTTTGAGCTTCCACCATAATTTGGCATCATCATCATACCCTAGGTCCTTCAGTAAACCTTTTGCTTCAAAAAAGACTAGGTGTTAATGTCCTGTTCATGGACAGCATGCATTTCACCTCTAACGTAGTGCAAACATGATTCAAAACCAAACTTCCCCATGTGATGAAAAACCACCAAGAATGCCATACTGTATAATCACCCAAATCAGAAATTAAAGTCGCATACTAAAATCGGGTTGCAAAAATAGAAACAAAACTCTCAAACTAACATCACGATTATAGCAACATTCAAAACTAAAACTTCGACAAATTGCTTCAGGCTCACAATTTACTTCGTAAAAAATTAACGATTAAAACCCTAATTAATAAAATTCAATTTGAGATTGGGACAATACCTTCAAGAATCAACTGCTATTGAAACCAACAAAATTGTGTCAAACACAAAACTCAACCGAACAGAGTGTTTCAAACCAAAACGGAGTTCCATTACCACAATGAATTACACACCAAACATCATTTCAACGTAACACAAACCCCGTTACAGCGCCACACAAAAGTCATTCCCCTAACATATGTCGTTTACACTGAGGAAGACGCCATTCAACACAATGGAAAAGGAGGCGGGGTCACTAATGCTCCACACAAATTTTAGGGTTCAAATTCCGTTTTTGTTTTCCTTTTGTCACTTACCAAAATAACACATTTTCTCACTTAATAAAAATTTAAAAAATAATTTCCACCTCAATTACCCTAAACAAGTGTACAATGTTGACTCGTGCTTTGTTAGCCACATTAGCAAAGTTACAAACACTATTTGCAACAAGGGACTAAAATAATTTAAAAAAAAAAAATTGAGGGACTAAAAACACTAATTTTCAATTTGGGAGACTAAAAAAATATTTACCTCAAATTTGGGATACTAAAAACATATTTACCTTATGTTTATTTTAAACTTATTATTATTATTATGATCTATCTTAAAAATATTTTTTTCAAATTAATAAAATAAATACCTAAGGAGTGATTGGTTAGAAAATAATTGTAGGTAAGTTTGGATTTTGTATATACAAAAAAATTTTCTTGAGAGGACTAATTTTACCATATTATTATATGAATTTAATGGTCATGCACTGTCAGTACAAAAAATTTTGCACTGTCATCAATCAGAAATAACTATTAATATGATTTTCAAAATATTTATTATAAAAGTCAATAAACTTACAATAAATGGTGGTTTGTGATTGGATGACAGTATAAAACTACTTTACACTATCAATACATAACCATTAAACCCTTATTATATATGTTCCAAATTCAAACAAAATATTGTTTCTGTAAGAAATACCCGTTGGTTTAACACAAAAATCAAAAGAAACAGAAAAAAGTGTCACTTTTATAGAAAACCCAAGATGAAATCATTCAAGACATTATGGACGTTAATTAATTCTGTGATTAGAATATGCCATTTTCACCTGTTTATTTAAATCATTTTAAATTAAACGATCCTTTTAAGCAGAACTGAGGAAGATCAATGATGAAGACGGACCACATTTAAATAGATTGATTATGTTATTTTGTTTTGGATACATTGCTGTTTTTTTTTTTAAAAAAAGAATTGGTACAGTTTTTTTTAATTTGTTTCAAATGATTTATATAACTTAAAGTTAATAATACAATTATAAAATTTCGTTATTTTATATAATATATTTCTTAATTTTCTTTATTTTGATTAAATTTTTTACATAAATAGATTGGATAAATAAAGTTTGTGTAAAATAAAATTAATTTGAATTAGCTGAAAAATAATTAAGGATTAGGTAAAAAAATAGAACAATGTTAATTAATTGCAAATTTTTAACATGTTAAAAATTAATTTTAGATTAGCAATGGATTAACTGAAATGCTTATTATTAATTATATTATTTCAAGTTGCCATATAGAGAAGGGGTCGGGGGGAGCATATTAAGCCAAAGAGATAAAAACGTGAGAGTTTAAACTCTACTTTTCATGTCGAGTTTCATCCTATAAGTCTTAAAGGTTACTTCACATCTTTTCCCTTTCATACAATTAGATGTTTTTAATCATAAAATGAAATGATGTTTTGTTGTAATAAAATAAAATCAATACCTCAATTATTTATTTATACATATAATAAAAACAATACTTACATTTGATTTCCACTTTTGTTAAGATGTATTTATCCTTTAATTACTATAAACTATCCCTCAATAACAGCAATTCTTATATATATAAAACTTGTCACGACAGTTACTTACATCCTTCAATCATTTATTTATTTTTATTTACTAAAAAAATAAAAAAAAAATACTGAAAAAAAGGCATGACAATGCCTATTTACCTCTAGTGTAATGATAAAACGGCTTTACCCACCCATCCCGCTAATGATCCACCAAAAACAAATCAAGTTCAACCTATCCTACATTGAACATGGGTTAAAAATGTGAACCCATCCCACTTTAGGGTGGGTTGGCAAATTTATTTACGTAAATGTTAAAAAAAGGGTAAATTAAACAAAAATAATTAAAAATAAAAAAGTAAAGTCTCACCTAAATAAATGACCAATTTAATTAATATTAAAATTTAGTTTTTGTCTTCAATTAAATTTAATTGGAAATCTATCCTCACCACTACCACAATTGAGATAAAGTCTTTCAACTGTGTGTCATGTGTACTTTTTTTATGGGTCGTAGCCTGACTATCTAACTTAGAATTTGTTAGCCAAAGAGTTTTCATATACTGTAAATATATATACATTAAATGGAGTAACTTTATATTGATTCAATTCATACTGAGTAAATAATAAAATGTTGATAATTGTAACAGAGATAATTAATTACGAAAAAGAAGCAAATAACCAAATATCACTACTTCAATGTCAACAGACCAGTTAAAAACCAACTTTCTCTCTCTCTACCTAAGGTGACATTTAGTACTGAGAAAGCTTTTCATTTCTAACTAAATCACTTCCTTGTGAAACTAGAATGAGATTCTTAGAAAATTTATGAAATATATGTTTAGTTATTATTCAACTTTTTTGAGAATAATATGTTTGTGCTCAACTACCATACAGAAGTTTAGTAACTTCACAATTAATTAGAATGAGATAATTTTATTTCCACTCTTGAAAATGAGAAAGTTTTATTTTCACTCATTAACAAATTAACATTTGTATAAATCTTTTATATTTAAAAAATATTTTTGTTCTCTTCTATCAGAGAAACTTTTATTTATATCAATCTCTTAACAATGTTAAAACATTCTTTTGACCAAATGCTACCTAAGTGTTTTAGAGTGTATGGAATTCTCCCTTTAGGTGTAGACATAATTCTTATTTAAAAAGAATTAAAACCAATAAAATGAGCTTCTTTTTGGACTTTAGTGTATTCATGTCATGACATAAGAATGCATGCTACGGTATGGACTTGATTTTGGACTTTCTTGATTTCCTTTTCACTTTTCTTTATCTCTTTGGCCTTTTCTTGATATTTTTTAGACTTTTAATATTCTAGTAAATTGCATTTATTTCTTGTCTTTTTAAATTCAATTTAACTTGTAAAAATGCCTAAAATTATCCAAGAATAAGCATTAATGTTTCAAATAAAATCTCAAAAGAATTTATATAAATTAAGCTAAAAATCACTTTATTAATGACAAAAATAAGTAACAATAAGTCAAATAATATTTAAAATCATACTAAATAATCCTAATTATGAGAATTATGACGTAGAGATCTAAATGAATAAGACATGTATAGCCTTCACTATTCATATCCCTATAGTGCAAATACTTTGATCTCCACAGAGAAACAAATATGTATGAGTATCCATCATTACTTAATAATTTAAAATAAAATTTTATATGTCTAAAAAAGGTTGGGAGGCCGGGGGGGGGGGGGGGGGGGGGGGGGGGATTAAAAAAAGGGGGGAAATTAATGATTTTTTTAAATTTAATACAACATAAATATGTTGAACAATTTAAAATACTTAAAAAATTAAAAGAATATCTCAAATCACGTATTAAAACACACACACACACAACCATATAAGTAAGTTCTAGATTATATGAAAGTAGATATTTTACATAAAAATATTAATTATACTATGAAGATATTGGTCATTGAATTGGTAAAAGTATCAGTTCAAGATTTAATGGTCTAATTATGGTTGAATCATGATTGAACCAATAATAATTAATTTTTTTCATTTTTTATTATAATATATTAAGGAATATCAAACAAAAATAATATAACATTCATAATTTCATAATATTAAAATTAAACTTCACATATAAATGTTATTATTGATAACTCATAACATATAATAGTCAAAAGTCAAAATTAAACATGAAACCAAATTAGGTATATCATAACATCTAAGCTTAACAATGCATAATGATATCCACTAACAATTATAATTAAAAACTAAATAACTATAATTTATATAACTACTAGTTATCATAATATTAAGTTAGAATTGTATCAATTATCATAATATTAGACTCGTTTAATTAAAAAAAAATTCTAGTGAATTAGTTCGAATCGGTTTCAGTTGGTTTGCCCGGTTCTAAACCAATGTTACATTGGTTCAATGTCAAGTTGATTTTGAGGGTTAATTGAACCCATTTCGTGATTGATTCCTGATTATACCAGTTGGTTCTATATAGTTCTTATAAGTATGGTATTGTGCAATATATTTGAGTATATTTATTTGTTATATTTTTTTAGTGAACCTATAAGGTATTTTTTGGTCGAGAGTTATATACTAATCTTTCAAAGTATGGAGATTCATTTAAGGAATTGATTTCTTCTAACAATTTTTTTTTTCATACATACAGGCCTAAGAATCGAATTCCTTAATTATCACATGCTTAAAAGACATAATTGTATCAATCATAGTAGATGGAATTTATTTACTATATTAGCATACTAATTGTTAACCCATATTTGAAAAGTTATATAGCTCTCATTTTAGTTGATGAATCAACTGTCTTTGAAAATCTTTGCATCAATCAAAATTCTTCAAGATCTTAATTATGAATTCATCAAGTTTTTAACCAATCAAAACTCTAACTTCAAGAATTATGATCAAGTCAACTTCATCACTACGAGCAGACACATTTGTTGATTTCATCGACGAAAGAAGAACATCAGTTTTGCTACCTTACACTGAAAATTGGACAAAACTTTGGAATTTTTGAATGAGTTAACCTTTTGGGGAACATGTTGCAGTAGCCATAAAATAAGCAGCTCCCACACAAACTTTTGAACTCGTAGGATTCCCTTCATTAATGGTCCTTTGGTACTGATCATGCACTAAACATAATCAATCTCATAATTTGATGGAAACTCTCCTCTCTCTTGATTATCACTGGTTAATGGCAACTTTACACAAACTCAAACGTGACAGGTGTCATTCTATATATATAATTGTCCAAATTCCACCATATTAGTGGACAAATCTCTTTCCTGCAAGTTAACAAAGAACGTAACCAGGGGCATCTCATGGCCGCATTTAGGTGATTAGTCCCAATTCAAATGGATTACGTCTTCAACAACGGGACAAAATAGCCATCTTAATTTCACCCACTAAACTCAAATTGCAACAAATTTATATTCCCTAATTATATCATATAAAAATGTGATGAAAGCATTAAGGATATATGGAAACAGCAGAAGGGACAGGGGAACAAAGGGGTGGACCCCATGAACCATTCTATTAACAACGGCTAAATTCCAATACGTCACTAGAAGCTATAAACAAACTTTTTATCAATGGAAATTTTAAATTTCTCTTTTGTTCTTGATTTAACGTTGCGAACCCGTTCTTCTTTTGTAAGACGACAAACTTTGACGGCCCTTCTTTTGTTTGATTCCAACTGTGTTATACTATTATTTGCTTCGTAACTGTTTTGCTCGGCTTCAGCTTAGCCACTCCAAAGTTAGCGGTCCTTAATTAGCTTCCTGCCAGTTATGGATAAACTTACTATGTCACAAAACTATCCAGTTGGATAGATGAGTTCCTTAACATATTGAATATAATGTTTGGTTTGAGTTAATTTAAAAAATAATCATTTATATTTTTCATTTTACGATTTTTTTAAAATAAGTGATTATTTTCAGGAAAATAATTTATACTAAACATATATTATGCTTTGATTCATAATTAGGAGAAAAATTATTACTATAAGAGAGATAAAACTTATTTTAATAATCTTCATGTGGTAAAGAAGTTTGGAAAAATATAATACAGACAAATAAAAGAGTTTAATTTTTATATATTGTGAGCATAAAAAATTTTACACGTTCAACTAATAAAAAATCATAATAAATACGTATCACTATTAAGATAGTTATTAAGTCAACAAATTTATTATATGAGAATTTATAATTGAATCACAATATAGAAATCCTTTAAACACTATGTACTCCAAATAAAATATCGTGATTGATTTGGTGTCAATCACGGCATTTTTATTCCCTTTATTCAGAACATTGATATTAAGGCCAGATGAAAAAGGGAAAGTAAAAGTAACTTCAAAATAATAACAATATAATACTTTTGCATAGTAACAACGGTAAGATATGAGGGTGATTGCAGTGGCAGTATAATATGGTGTCTCGACAATATAAAATGGCAACCGCATTTTGCAACAAACCAAGTCTCCCTTACTCTATTGGTTTTGACGATTAATTTGCCTTGCTGCCTTTGCAACATACACGCAAAACAAACTACGTTAAAATTTTTACTTTTTCTGTCGTGACCTTGATGCCTAGTAGCTCGCCTAACATCCACAAGAGTCAAAAAACACCTTTGGTCCCTTTGAATGCACTTAATCAACTCAATTTTATCCATATAGACTCTTAAGAGCCCCGCTGTAAATTATAATATTAAAATTATAAAATAGTGACTACTAACCAAACTTCCCTCAACCCAACCATCGTCTAAGTTAGACTAATCTAGTTGATGAAAAATATATACTGTAAAAAATTTCCATAAAGTATGTGATATGTGCCACTTTAATTTTTCATAAAAAATTATAAACTATACAGAAAAATATTAAATAATATTCATATACACACACACACACACACACACACACACACACACACACACACACACATATATATATGTGTGTGTGTGTGTGTGTATGAATATTTTTATTGGAAGAGATTTACATTAAAGGTTTATTAAATTTAAACTAATTCTTAAATACTTATTTTTCAAGTAGACTAAGTTCACCTCCAATGGAAATGCTTCAACCCATTTTTCTTATTAATTAGCTTCTATGTTTAATAAGAAAGAAGTATTTTCACTTCTCAAACACTGGATGCTTATTAATTAAGCACCGGTTCCTAAACCAAGTTGAGGGTCCAATAATGATGTTTTTCATATCAAAATAATTAAATTAATCTTCAAGTTGTGAAATCATTTCTAAGATTCATTTAGTCAAATTTTAAAGTTCATGAGTTGAAGAAAAGAGTTATTTAAGTTATAAAAATTAAAAAAAGAGTGATGTGTAATAGTTAGACTCAAATGTGTAAAAAGAAAAAAAAATGTGCTAGGTTGGAAATGATCTAAATCATACTAACATGCATGTATGTACGTGAAATTCAACTGCATATGTTAGGGTAGCTTTATAGAAGCTAAACAGAAAAGTAAAATGTTAAAGTACAAATGGTCAACTAAATTCACATGGAGCTCAGTATATAGTTACGCAAAATAACAAATACAAAAATTACAAAGGCAGAATTACTCGAAGTTGACCGCTATATCTGTTTCTGCCCGCAGATATTGCAGGCATGCATTGTAAATAATTTAGTTTGGATGATTTTGTGGCTAGTAGTGATTAACACGGTTCAATTTGGAATTTAGCAGATATTGACCGTGCTATATCGTATCCCAAAGAGGAAATAGTGACTCATATATTATTCTTCAGCTTTACAATTATCAACAACCCTTAAAAGGGGATCTTTAACTTACTCTAATTAGTAAAAAGGAGATTAAATAATCCCATAATAAATTATTGATATAATTAAAAAAATTATACCAACCATCTTTAAGAATTAAGAGAATTGCACAAATTATCTACCATAAATTGTTTAACTCCATTCTTGCTTGGTAGAAATTAGATATAACCCACTAAAATCATCTCAAATGCTTAGCAATACACATTCCAAAGCATTCTTACTTATGGAAAACATAAACGGATCCCATTAATGTAGCCCCGTCCCTTATTTAACTAGATTTACTTGTATTTCATTTAATAACAAAGAGTGGTGAAAAAAAAAAAGTGTGGTAGTAGTGTTTTTTAAGAGTTTAATTTTGATATATTCTCAATTAATTAGAAATTACTTTAGATATAATTTCTGAAATAATATTATTATAAAAATTTACAATTTTCAATGTGAAATAATATACTTTCAATTAAATTCTTTTTCTAAAATCATAAATTGTATAATTTTTTTTGCATGTATTTTTTTCAAAGACAATTTAATGACAATTTCGTTCGAAACATAGTCAAACACTAAATGTAAATATATTTTGTAATGAAAATTCAAACCATGATTTGTTGCATAGTGAGTGGCTAGTTCGACTACGCCCAACCAAGCTACAGTATGAACTGGTGGCATTTTCTCCATTAATATCTCCCAATGTACAGATGATTGATGAACCTACGTAAATGATATTTTGCACAGTATCAACTGATGGTATTTTCACAAGTTAATTAAACCATCCAAGCTACAGGGAGAGCAACTTGCAAGTACAAGAGGCACAGAATATAAATATTAAAAATTAGAAGATTGAAGAAGAGTACAAACTACAAATGGGGATGGGAATATACCTACATTCATGCGCACTCACTTCCAAAACCTTACACACATATATATACAGCATAGATCAGTATCATTTAAGCCACCAACTTGTTTTCTTCTCCATCCAATCATACACCATCAGCTAAAAAATACTCAACCCAGACCAAACCAAAACAAGCCAGTTTAGCTAATCAAAACTAAAATCTCATTCTCTTCTTTTTGGCATTTTATTACTCCACCTAGTCATGGCAGGACCCCAAGCTACGAACTGTGCTTCTGCTACAACCACTGCCACGACGAGCAACATGGCCAGATCAAACAAACCACCCATCAGAAAGTTCATTGGGGTGAGGCAGAGGCCCTCAGGAAGGTGGGTGGCTGAGATCAAAGACTCTTCTCAGCACGTGAGGTTGTGGCTTGGAACCTATGACACCCCAGAAGAGGCTGCAAGGGCTTATGATGAAGCAGCAAGAGCTCTGAGAGGTGAAAATGCCCGAACCAACTTTGCACCAATAAACCAAGCCACAGGCCAGTCAGGCTCTAACCTACCAACTGGGTCTGATGGGAAGCATGGTTTGAGCTTTGCTTCCTTGAAGGCCAGGTTGAGCAAGAATCTTCAAAACATTATGGCAAGGGCAAGTGATAACAACAAGTCCTCAAAGAGTAGGGTGAGTGACCACTTCACCTTTGCCAGCATCTTCCACCGCAGGAGTTACCAAATCCCTGAGGTGGACATGAGGAACATTGAGAAAGTGGTGCAGCCTAGTATTATTGTGCCTCCTGTCGAAGGTGGTGATTATTCTGTTGCTAACTGGGAAAGTGCATCTAGTGTTTCTGATTGTAGCTCTGAGTGGCTCGGGTTCAGGCAAGTCGGGTTGGACTCGGACGGGTCGGATATTGGGGATGTTAGTGTTGGTGATCAAGGGTTCTTGGACCAGTTGATGGGGTGGGTTGATAGCCCTAATGTTAGTGATCAAAGTGAGGGTTCAAGGAGTAAGAGGTTCAAGGTGTCTTCTTCTGTGCTTGTGCCACCAACTTTCACTGGCTCTCCTTATGATTGTGGATCCCCTTATAGCGGTTATGCCTCTCCTTATAACGGTTATGCCTCTCCATATAACGGTTGTGCCTCCCCTTGTAATGGTTATGCTTCTCCATATTACAATAAGAAGTGAATGAAATTGAAAGGCATGTACTGATGTAGAATTAATCATGGAGGTGCTTGCTTGGCTTATTTAGATCGTTTTGAGCATCTTTAAAAAAGTGGGAAGCTCAAGAGAATAATTAATTACATGTTTTGATGAAGGAAGTTTTCACAGCATGTATATACTAAAGAGAACTTGGCTCTCGGGGAAAAGTGGTGTCATGGACATGAAATTAATGATGCAAGTTTGGCTGCAAAATTAATCTTTCAAGTTGATTTTATATCTGTACTGTTTGGGATGTAACATATATATGAACGTCACCCTAAGTTAATTTGAGTTTAAAAGCGCAAAGGAGCATGTGATGTACATGGATGTGCCTGTATGTAATATATACATCCTTGTTGAAAATATACTGGCAATTACTTTTCAGTCAAAAGAACCAGATCCATTCTTTGACAAATATTCATTTTTCATTTTTGCTCTCAACACGGGAAGAAATCATTAGGTGTTCCTGAACCATCATAATTTTTATTAATCTTCATATGACATATAATTAAGTGTTATTAATTTTTTTTTGTAAATTGTAAAATTTAAATATATATTATATAAACATTAGTTAAGATTATAAACACTTAATTTTTTGAATTATCTAATAATTTCTCCCACACCGGGGTAAATTTGGATCTATTGTAAGTTTGAGGGAATAATATGCGTGTTTACGGAAGCTCCAATGTGGAGACTCGATCGAGACCAAGCCCTCGCGTTAGTTTTTAATTAGGTAGGTGAAATAAAGTACTTTAGCGATGCATACCTATATGTGGGTGGCACGATGTCATTAATTAAGAGGTTCGTGTTTTGATATGGGTAACAGGATCGCAATTAATACCAAGCATGTGGAATGTAATTGTCAAATTTTATATTTGGATGGACTGCCGTTTCAAACATGCAGCCAGCTAACGAAAAGAAGCTTAGCAAACTATGACAGCTGCGTGAGACTGGCTAGTAATTATCAAATTTCATCTAAATTTATAGGATGAGAAATCCTGGCAATATATTTTTTAATTCATTATTTTGAATATTAGAAGAAATTTATTAGAAAATACAAAATTTAATGGGTTCCATTTCTTATTTAATGACCTCCATCCATAATTTTATAGTTTTTAATAAATTTTAACCAACAACAGAGAATGTGTTAGAAAGAGTGTATTGTTAGCACTCCTTTTGTGGGATATAGAGGATAATATATATTTCTTTCACGAGAAATGCTAGGAACACATTATTTTGAATACACTTTCTTTTATTGGTTAAAATTTGTTGAAAATCTCAAAATTTTGTGAGTCTCATATCTTAATTAGTGAACTTCTCTTATAATTTTGTAGTTTTTAATATATTTTAACTAATAAGAGAAAGTGTCTTAAAAAGATCGGAGTGTATTAGAGATGTTGCTAGCAATTCTTTTCGTCTACTTCTTTATATAATAAATAAATAAATAAATAATAAATAATTGATTAAGATGAATAAAATAGTTAAGTTAGTTAATTTTAATCAATAATATCATAAATTTAAATTTTATTTTAAAAAAAATCATAAAATTAAATGGTTTATGTGATGGTTATATTTTATGACACTTCTTGTAATTTAAGAGATAATTTTTCTCATCAATAAGTATAGTTTATATTATTAATAGGCCAATGAATACATTCACTTACTTAAAATATAAATGTTTATTATATAAATACTAAAATAAAAATGAAAACAAATTTTTATTATATTTTATACATTTCATTTCATTTAATTATTTTATATATATTTCCTTTATTGAAGGAATGTCACACCTCTATTACCATTAATTATTGAAGGAAATATAATATGAAAGACTTAGTAAATGAAAAATTATGAACATTAAATACGAAGGATTAAAAGAATTAAAATTATGTCCAAGTTAAAATTACAATAATTGAAAATATAATTAAGTCAAAGGTTTTCTTTTTTAATTTGGTTAAATTTTAAGTCAAAGATTAACATTTAATATTTTCTATACATTAAATGCCGTAATTTTTAATAGGGTGCATTTGATACATGTTAAGATACAGTACAAAAAGAACAACACAAGATAAATTTGTAAGTTACAGGATAATTTTTTAATTTTTCATCCTGTAACTTGTTTGATGGACAATAAACAACACAACTAAGGCCCCGTTTGGGGTGGTTTTTAGTTTTTAGTTTTAAAATTTTTAAAAACCAAAACCAGTTTTTAGTTTTTAGTTTCAGTTTTTTTCTTGTTTTCAGTTTTAAAAGATTGTTATCAGTTTTATAATTTTCTTTTAAATAGTTGTTGACACTAATTCTTTCACAATTTTTTTTTAGTTCTTCTTAATAATTACATGAGTAATAGTGATAAATAATAATAATAATAATAATAATAATAATAATAATAATAATATTTAAAAATAACAATAGTAACAATAATAATAATAATTCCCTGATTCATCTACTTTTTTGTTCCTATTTAGCAAAAATTACACATGAGTAATAATAATAAAGACAAAATATAGCAATACCAATAAGTTCACAATTCATCTATTTTTTTTTTCTAGTTTCTATTTTTTGCATTCCATAATCTTTGAGCCAATCGATCTCGAAATGCACCCATTCGACGAATATCTGTTGAAGTGACTTGTGGTGGCACATACTCCTCCGCAGTATTGTTTCTATTAGATTCTTCAACTTCCAAGGCTGGTATTGTAAAGAAAATTATTAAGAAAATTGCTAAAAGAAGATAACCAAACCTATGAAAATAGATTATGTAATGTAAAAGAAAGTTGTCTAGCTAATTATCTATGCCTATGGTAGTTCTGCAGGATAAAGGGAATAATTTCCAGCATAGAGACTAGAGCATAGTAGTCACAAGTTATCATGCTGCCAACAAAATTGCATTACAATAAATAAAGCACAGAGGCAGTAACAAACAGCACAGTAATAGCATAAAACTGAGCAGAAATAATAGTGTGAAGAGCAACATAAAAAAAGGAAAGGAATAACAATTTTAATAGCTGTAGTGAATTGCAGGAGCAATAAGTTAAAGATAATTAACTGCTCATATGATCTACAGATAAAACTATAGCAGTGGACTTTTTGAGACACCTTTCACACACACACACTTTAAAGAAGATAGAGGAGTTAAGCTGACATGGCTTCAACACTTAATCACACAAAATTGAGGAATTCTGAACCAAGATTGTAGCCTTATCCAATCCAAGTTATTACTGTAGGGAGGGAAAATAAGAAGAGAAAACCTATTGAGCCAAGAATACAAGAGACTAGAATAATTTTTCTTTTTCTGGTTCTGGTCTGTTGCTTGAAATAATTTCAAGTTTCTAGGCAAACTGAAAACAGTGTTTATTGTTTGGTCTACAGATTTTACATGAATATAAGTTTCTAATAAAAAAGTATCATATGAATAATATAACTTAAGTGAAATTAGATATAGGAACACATCAATGATGTCTTTGCTTTTTATTCCAGCAGATGAGAATGTACTGTAAATAAAAAATTCCAATGGATGAGAAAGTTCTAGCATATACTAATGTTAAATTATGGTTACAAGTCTATTCCAACCAGTTACGTACATATGTTTGATTAAACAACCAGAAAGAAAATCTACTTATATCATGAGGTTCCACTTTAAAGAAAGGGATTGATGGATTAAGAAGAATAGGCTGTTAGACTGTGAAAGTTGTCGAAGAAGCTGTCTCAGGTATCTTTTGTTTGGCCATCTTGCATATCAATAGATAGATATTTCATGTTAAATTCTAACATAAAGAGGATCCATTTTCTACATCGTTTTTCCCCTTCCAAAGAATTCAACAATAGCAAAAAAGTGATCAAAATTAATTTTACTAAATTCTAAACTCGTGATTAGCAGGACTTGTCTCAAAACGAACAAATTCAGAGCAGTGGAGCGAGAGATTGTTTTTCTTTCTTTTCTCAATAGGACAAATCTCATTGAATGAATTTTTTTTATGCTACTCATCAAATGATATTTGACTACAAATTAATTCTAACAAAAAGTGGTTCCGAAGAATTAAAGTGGTTTATCACTTTAATATGAACTCCTTATCTCAAAGATATTGTCAAACAGCAATTTTCATCCTCAACAACATGGCTCTTTATTTTGATTAAAATTAGTTCTTTTTCTTTTTCTCAATTTCTCAATTTATTGAACCCTAACTACATGACCAAGCACAATAAAGATAAATGGACTCAAAGCCACACTCAAACTCTGTCCCAAAACCCCTCAAGCAGAAGATTTGATGGATAGATTCGCACATTCACGTACAAGCAGATAGATTTGCACATACAGACAAATTCGCACATCTCAATTTGACGATTAAGGGCCAATAACTCGTAACCAATCAAGGAATCCAAAATAGAAGGAGATTGAGGGCCAGAAATCACGAACCTGGTATGAGAAGGGACTGCAGCAATGGAGATGGTAGAACTGCAATGGAGACCTGACGTAGAGAAACGAGAGCACGGCAATGATACGGGACAGGACCTTGTTTTAAAACAAAACCTTGAAAACCTTTTTTTTTGGTTTTGAAAACAGACCCAAAACTGTTTTCAAAATGAATTAAAAACCATTTTAACACTTATTTTGCCAAACAGGTTTTGTTTTAAAAATTACATTTGAAAACCAAAAATTGAAAACTCACAACCACCCCAAATGGGGCCTAAGATAATGTAAAATTTACTACAATATCTTTTTTAATATTAATTATCTTAATATAATTTATATTATTATTAGAGCATAGAGCATAGAATACACCATCCTTGATCTTCCCTTTACCCATCTCGCTTTGTTCTTAGATATTAAATCTTTGTGAGTCATAAACAGATCTCAGCAACCATGGAGAAACACCGACACCAAAAAATAACCCAACAACAGGACAAAGTTGAATAGGTTCAACATGGCCTTTAGCCGTCGAGCAACTTCACATCGTCAGCACTTCCTGCCTTTCGCTTCTTTTATTAAAAACAAAAAAAAGAAAACCTTCTTTTCATTCATTTCACCTCCAATCAACATCCACTATAACAAAATCATTTTGTAATAAGTGCAAAAGAATACAAAATTCCAATGTTGTTGTTGATGGACTCAAAAGCAACCGTTTTGTTTCATTTTTCTCAAGACCAACAAATTTAAATATTTGTAATCAATTTCAAACAAACTACTTGTTTACCATATAAAAAAAAAGAAAAAATCAGTAAAATGGAAAACCAAAAAAACAAAGCAGCGAAAAGCAGGGGAGAAGGAAGTGGAGAAGAAATACGTGTCAAAGATGTTTCGAAAAAAAGTGGAAAACATGTGAAAGAAAAAGGAGTATGAAAAGAAAAGTTTTAACTTTTCATTTTATTATGCAGGGACAAAAAGTTGCGCCGGGTTTAGTGAATTTCAACTTTTTATATTTTGGTTCTGTGCCATAACTATTTTTTAAATTAAATGTGAAACAAACAATTTTGTGTTCCCTTGTCCCTTAATTTTGTGCAAATCAAACTGGCCCATAAAGTTTTTATTTGTTATTTTTAAGTTAATAATTAATAAAATTGTAATAATAATAATAATAAAATTTATTTTCTATATATTGTTAATGTAAAATTTTTTACATTATTAATCAATAAAAAATTATCATTAATATGATTTTTAAGATAATTATTATTATAAAGGCCAATAAATTTATTATACATAATAATTTATAATTAAATAATAGAATAAAAACTCTTTACACTCTTAATATATAAACTATTTACTCATAATAATAGTTAGGCCAAATTATGCTTTTGATCCTCTTACAATATTCAATATACAATTTTGGTCCCTAATTTTTAATTTCACAATTTTAGTTTTCTAATTTTGTGAAATATGCAATTTTGGTCTAATCGTTAGATATCCACCCATTAACTGTTAAAATTATAACATTGACCATGACGTGGCATTAAATAGATGATGTGACAATTAATATTTAATAATATTTAGGCTAAACTGTACTTTTGGTCCCTCTATAATATTCAATCTGCAATTTTGGTCTCTCATTTTTTTAATTACGCAATTTTAGTCCCCCAACAAAATTTACGATTTAGAAAATGGAAAAAATAATTGAAGGAGGATTTCAACTCATAACGCTTCTCTTTCACCATCTAAACCACTAAGCCATTTAGCTTATTCGAGTTATGATATAAACACTATATTATATCTAACAAAAATAACTATAATTTTTTAAAATACTTATTTAATGTTAATTTTAGTTTAAAAACAATAAAGTATTTCATATAACAAAAATAAATATATTTTTTAATAAATAAATTATATAATTTGTTATTTAATATTTTTTTCATACAATAAATATAAACATATAATGACTTTTGTCTTCCATTTCTTGTTTTACCCCATTTTTTTCTTATCTTTTTCTAACACATCCCTAATTGTTAAAAGATAATTGTAGCCTCAAATAAATAATATAATATTAGTAATATGGTAGAAAAAGATGAGAAAAAAATGGAATAAAAAAGGAGATGAAAGACAAGAGTGATTGTATGCTTATATTTATTGTATAAAAAAATTAAATAATAAAATACAATATTTATTTATTTAAAATTGTATATTTATTGTATAAAAAATATATTAAATAATAACAGGTTAAATATGTTTTTAATCTGCAAAAAATTCACCAAATTTGGTTTTAGTCTTTAAACTTTTTTTTTCCATTGGTTTAAGTCCTCAAATTTTTGAAAATAGGTGGAATTGGCACATTAACATTTTTGTTAACATGGTTGATAGCCGTCACGTGGCATTCACATTGACAGCCACACAGATGCCACATGGCACTAGGGAAATCAACAATTCTTGGCATTAGATCTTACGTAGGAGCTTAGGATCAGCGTGCCACACTTGGTCTCTAAGTAAAAAATCCTATTTCCTTCAATAGAGCGTGGGACACCATTCCAACACTTCAAATATTGCATTCATTTGCAACTATTTTGCTTTATTTTTCTATAAAAATTAAATAAATTCCTCATAAAAACCATATTAAAAATGTGTTTTTGGTTCCTAAAGATTTTCTCAATATTAAAATTTTTTTGACAAGTGCATTAATAAATCATTATTATTACAGCAAAATGTGTTTTTGGTCCCTGAAAATTTGGTCAAAATTGACATTAGTCCCTACATCTTTAAAATCATGGTTTTAGTCTTTGAAAATTTTGGTCAAAATTGGTCTTAGTCTTTAATTTTTTAAAAATCATGGTTTTGATCCCTCATGCAACGTGGCATCCACATCACACGTGCTCATCCATGTGGCTAACATGCAGATCTCACATTACAACTGTTAGCCATGTCAACAAAATGTTAACGAAGTTAGAGCGAGGGACCAATTTTACCTATTTTTAAAAATTTGAGGACTTAAACCAATAAAAAAAAGTTTAAGAACTACAACCAAATTCAATGAATTTTTCGAGGACTAAAAACTTATTTAACTCAATAATAAATTATACAATTTATTTATTAAATATTTTACATTTATTTTTGTTATATATAATATAATGTTTGTATTATAATTTAAATAAGCTAAATGATTTAGTGGTTTAGGTGGTGAAAGCGAAGAGAAAGATTATGAGTTCAAATTTCATCAAGAAACTAAAATTGTGTAGTTAAAAATTTGAGAGACCAAAATTGAGGATTAGATATTATAGGGGACTAAAAGTATAATTTAGTCTAAATATTATTAAATATTAATTGTCATGCTATCTACTTAATGTCACGTTATTGTTAACGTTACAATTTTAACAGTAAACGGATAAATATTAACTGTTGAACCAAAATTACAAATTTTATAAAATTAGAAAACTAAAATTACAGAATTAAAAATTAAAAAAATAAAATTATAGATTAAATGCTATAAGAAGACCAAAAGTGTAATTTAATTTAATATATAGTAGTATAACTTTATATCCAAACACATGCAGGAATAACCGGGCACATGAATAGACATATACCCCAATGCTCCAAGTAGTTGAAAAATTATTAAGATAGTCCAATACTAATAAGTATCTATAATTCTAACCAATATTTATATAACATATATTATAATTTAAAAAAATAATTAATAATACTTAATTATACGTAACGTAAAAATTAATGAGAATCATAATGGTTCAACACGTGTAATAATTTCTTCAAATAGTGATACTGCTTTTTTTTCCTTACTTCGTCGTAGCCACGTGGCCTTATGATTTGATGTGATCATTACCTCCATCCCCTTTCTCGCTCTCCACTTTCCAACGTTCTCTTTCTTTCTCTCGGCTTTCTCATTTTGTCCCAATCTTACGCCTAGGGTTTCTATCGCAAACCCTCCCTCCCTTCGACCAGGTACCAATCCTTCCGCGGAATCTCAGATCCGCATCGCCTCCTTCTTCCTCCACCCACGATCCGTCGAATCCCAATTTTTTCTTCGATTTCACCGTTTCCGATTCCCACGATCATTTTTTTTCCCTTTGCATTGCATTGCAGGTCGTACGCAAAGGGATTTCGAAGCTTCGGAAGAAAAAATGAGGCCTGTTTTCTGCGGAAACCTGGATTTCGACGCGCGTCAATCCGATGTCGAGAGGCTCTTCAGAAGATACGGCAAGGTGGATAGAGTCGACATGAAATCCGGTATATCATTCTTCATCATCGTCTATTTTTTTTTAATTTAATTTAATTTTGTTTTAAGGTTAAACTTTTCACTTAGTCTCTATAGTTGTTTTTATTTTAAGTTTTAGTTAGTCTTATGCATGCACAAAAGTTAAGTTTTGGTCCTGGTGCTAATACCGAAGAAGAATTTTTGACGGTATAAAATTGCTACAAAAATTTTCTGGCAGTGATTAATTGCTATAAAAAATTTTGTGGGGACTAAAACTTACAGTTTTCTTGTATAGGACCTAAAACTTAAAATAGGAACAACTATAAAGACCAAGTGAATTGTTTACCTTGTTTTAATTTTTGAGTTGCTCTTTGTTGAGGTTTGGTTTTTGTAGCTGGTCAATTACTTATCTTACGGGGTATAGTTGCACTGTGGATAGTGATTTTGAATGATGAGTTTCGTATATTGGGTGGTCTAGTTGAATTTTGGCTGTGATAATTGTAAGTTTGTTTTGTTGTGCTGAATTTGCTACGTGGTAGTTGGATGGAATGTATGGAAATGGAAGCTTGGATGTTTCAGAGATGGGTTCTGTTGCAAGAAAGCAGGTTGACAAATTGGTGACGCGCAATGAATGGCGGTGTTTGAGGATGTGGAAGTTGAGATGAAAGTGCCCTATTTGGTTGACTCACAAACAAATGTTTGGAAAAGGAAAATGTAATGTACAACCATTGAAAGCAATCATCTTTCAAAGAACTCATTGACCCTTTTTTGATGTCAGTTTGGACACATCCACACAAAAAGAAGAAAGACAACAGTCTTCAGTGGTTATGAAAACATTTCTAATAGTCACTGATTTGCTTTGTACATCTGGCAAAGGAGAGTGTAAATAGTAAAATCCTTGTATTTCTGTTGGCTCTAAATTTGATGCTAATGCATGGGATGCATAGTTTAAGGGCTGAGACTTTTTTTTGGTCTTTAGTCTTTTAAACTGTCTGTTTTCATCTTGTATGTGAATTGGAGCTTGCTTGACAACCTGGAGTCCACCATTGATTCTTTCAGTGATTTACCGTCCAAAAACTGTCAACTGTGACTTCCGTCCTCAAATAATTCTTAAAAGGGTCAAGATGATGTTCTTTGACTAGTTTCTTTTGAGTGGATGTACATTTTCTTTTCCTTTTTAAGAAAGAAAACTGTCATTAAGATATGAACCCCCATACTCAACAATTTCTTTGTGGCAGGATTACTTGGAAAGTTGGAATGTCCATGCTCTTCTTGGATGGATGTGCTTCTCTGCATTTCTTTTCTAGAATGTGCCCCAGCTTCTCCTTCTTGTATTTTTCCAGAAGAAATAATCTGATCCGCCCTAGCCCTGCCATTCTGCATTCCCTCAGCATTCATTGCTTTTTCATTCCTCATGACTTTTGCTCAGTGTTCAATTTCCAACATGTTTCAACATAGAAACCATGATGATTTCGCAACTGTGGCAGGTGTTGTGGTACTTCTTGACAGTTTTTATTTTTGTGTTTTATGTTGAATTTTTATCTCATCTGCAAAGTTGATGTGGCCTTCCTCTCTAAATCATCTTCATGACAGGAGTCTTCAAATATTTAACTGTATGTGCTGTTTTATGTTTAACATTCTTGTTTTATAGGGTTTGCTTTCGTCTACATGGAAGATGAACGTGATGCTGAGTATGCAATCAGAAGGCTTGATAGAACAGAATTTGGTAGAAAGGGACGCCGTATTCGTGTTGAGTGGACTAAGGTAGGTTGTGGTAGTAAATTGCATTGGTGGTTACTAAAAAGTGATGAATATTATACTACATCATGCACTTACTTCAAAGCATGATGTTTGGGGATCAAAGAATGCATGAGATTGTTGTTCAAAATTATTTTGGGAAACTTAATTTTGTTTGATTTGGTTGATTTTGATGATAGAGTGTCATTTCTTATGAGAATCCATACTTTCAGTGCATGCTCTCACTAGTTGACACTTGCATGTGTATTCAAATGAACTCGTGCTTTTAGCTGCTGCTTATTTTCGTTGCTTTTATTGTAGGAAGTTGCCATTATTCAGATGATTCTGGTTAATTGTTCAGATTTTACGTTTTTAACATTCACATAGTGTAATTATATTATGATTTGTAGCAAGAACGTGACAATAGAAGGTCAGGTGATTCCAGAAAATCTTCATCTAATTCAAGACCATCCAAGACTTTGTTTGTTATAAATTTTGATCCAGTTCACACCAGGACAAGGGATTTGGAGAGACATTTTGATCCCTATGGGAAAATATTAAATATAAGGATCAGAAGGAATTTTTCTTTTATTCAGTATGAATCCCAGGAGGATGCTACTAGAGCTTTGGAAGCGACCAACCTGAGGTTGTAATTGCCTTCTCAATTCTTGACTAGTTATTTCTGTCCCCCCATTCCCCGAACATTTCCCCCTTTGAAATACTCTAGATTTCAGTACCATGAGTTAAGAAGGTATGGGGAAAAGGGAATATATGTGCCAATTGCTTGTTAGTTTAAACCTCTTTGATTTTTTAATGTTTGATTTGATTTGATGTGCAGCAAGTTTATGGACCGTGTTATCACAGTGGAGTATGCCATAAGAGATGATGATGAGAGAGACAGAAGAAATGGATACAGTCCTGATAGAAGAGGTCATGATTCTCCTGATGGGAGATATGGTCGTGGTAGATCCCCTAGTCCATATCGTAGAGGTAGGGGTAGCCCAGATTATGGCCATGGATCAAACCCATCTTCCAGACCAGAACCAAGAGGAAGCCCCAAGTACGAACGAGCTGAAAGCCCGATAAATGGGAGATATGATAGGTTTGATCTAATCTACTTGTTTTGTTTTCTTAAAATATTTTTTGGTGTTATATCTCATTATATATTGACTGTTTTACTGTTCATGCAGCCGGTCTCCCCCACCACGAGATAGGTCCCGATCCTGAGGAAAAGCTGAATAGAACTGTCTGTGAAATTATTGTTAGACCATTTTAATTATTTTAGTCCATAGTTTGGCAGCAAAAACTCAAACTTGTTTATTGTATTTACTGTTTTGTTTGGTTAGAACCTTAATGTGCAACGTGCAAAAGACATTATATTAGATGTTATTATGTTGCTCATCAAGTTTTATGGTTTTTCTTCTGCTAAAAAATGATTTTTGTTTTTTTAACATGCTTTAAACTGAAGCCAGCCTGATCCTCATTACTTACGGTTGATATTATGTTGATAAAAGCGGCAAGTCTTGTTTAGTGACTTTCACAGGTTTAATCTTGTAGTAGCATTATTTTGCTTATTCTGTTTCTATTTTCTATATTTGCCTTTAGGTTCACACTCTGGATCATTGATTCTGTTCAATGGTGTAATTATTTTAAGCTTGACTTGGCTGTTATGTGTCCACTTGGCTCGTCATTTGTTCTTTGATTTGATGTCATTGTTCCGTCCATCTGCTTATGCTACGTAGCCATCGGCTGTAAGGTCCGTGTTCATTGAGGTGGATCAGCGAGTTGTATTATTTGTGTTTTGTGGGCTATACGTCTTATAAATGGGTTAGGTTCAAACTCTCGACAGATTTTGGCCCCGGGTTTTTCCTAATTTATGCATTGAAAATATTAAGTTATTCAAGCATCAGATTTGCACTCAGTTGTTATGTAAGGAAGACAATGGCTATGTATAACATTACTTTATGGAGAAAAATATTGAAAAAAAAGAAAATATCCGATTGCTGCACATAAATGAAGTGATCCAAGAGATTATTGGTAGCAAGAATAACAATACCAGAAATTACCTGAAATTGGATCTTGGTTTATGTTCAAACATGTTTTCTTGTACACATTTGAACAAACCGAAGAACCTAATTCTCTTAAAATGTTGTGTCGTTCCCTTAACTCACCTGAGAAATTTTCATTTTTTTTCTCTCTGTAGCCATGCCCTGAATTAGTGTTTGTTTTGCGGAGTGGTAAATGAGATCTTTAAGCTGGAAAAGGGTAGGAGGGGTTGGGAAATTTGAGGGAAGAGAATTTGTTCTCTTACAAGGATAAGTAGGCTTAGTTTTGTATTTAAACTTGTCATTCATAATTTATTTTAATTTAATTTCATAAATATAATTAAATTGTTTGAGGTTATATTTGGGTCGGTGAAAAAAGATGAATATAGTAAAATAAAATGTCATATTAAGTTGTATTATTTGAATTGTTTAGAAGAGTATGGAGTAAAATTGAAGATTGGATTTGTTTCATTTAATTGGATAGTTAGATATTTAATCATAAATTAAATAAAATACATGGAATGAAATAGATTTTATTTTTGTTTCAGTCTATTTTAGTTTAAAAATTTAAAAATAGATTATAATTTTATTTTATGAGTAAATAGTTTATGTACTAAGAGTGTAAAGAGACTTTACAATAATTATCTTAAAAATTATAATTACCATAATTTTTAATTAGTTGAAAATCTAAATATTTGCATTCACAATATATAGAAGGTAAACTTTTATTTTATTTACTTATCATCAGATACTTTAAAAAGTTATATTATTATCTATTTTTTCTAAATTATAAATGCTGTATTGAATTGTTTTATTATAATAAAAAAAATTATAAAAAAGCATTAATAAGAGAGTTAAATTCGTAGTTGATTTAGTTTGTTTTAAAAACAATTATTTATTCTTATTATTTTAAAAAATAAATATGTTTTTTTAAAATAAAAAATAAAATATTATTTTTTTAAAAAAAGTTTTACATGCAAATTATGTGATATAAGGAGTGAAATTAACCATAATTAAGGGTGAAAATAGGTCAACTCACTTGATAAGGTCAAGTTAGACTTTTTTTACAAAATAAATTAGGTCAAGACTTTTATAAAAGTCTATTTAGTTAAAAAGAACATACTGTAGGTTATCTAAAAGAATTTAATTGCTATGCATTGCAAGTGTAAAAAATTTTACACTATCAACCAATCGAAAATTAGCTGTAATGTGATTTTTAAGGTAGTTACTATCAAAGTCAACAAACTTATCATATATGGTGGGTTGTGATTGGATGACAGTGTAAAATTGTTTTACACTGTCAGTGCATAACCTATTTTTTCAATCTAAAAAGCTTCTTACGCTTAACAAGTTGACCTATTTAAGTAAATAAATATATTAAAATTTTCTTAGTATTATTATATTAATATTTTTATAATATATTAGAATATATATTTATTTACCTTTTCAAATATTTAGCATGTGGACATATATAAAAAGTCAATCCTATAAACTTATTGAAGGACAAACTTATGCCCTATTTAGAGACCTTATTGCTAAATAAACTTTTACACAAAAGTCATATTAGACATTAAAAATAAGCTTATTTCATATAAACAAGTTAGATTCAACTCTTATAAAATCTAACCTACCTATTTATTTCAAGTCTCATACCTTGAGTAATGATTGTTTTAATTATCATAGCTTATAGTTTTTTTACCTCATTGGCCTAATATTTTATTAGTCTATTTAGATATATGTCTTACCTATCTAAAATCTTTTATATGAAATAGACATTTAAGTAGATTATCAGACCAATCTAAACTTTCAAAAAGGTTCAGTTAGACTTAAAAAAAGAAGAAGCCTTTGACAAGTAATAGATAAAACTTGAATCATAATTTTTTTAAATAGATCAAACTTATTTAAATAAAGCCTTAATCAACCTAACCTACTTTCACCTCCAATAATCCTTTCATTTATTATATGGTGATTTTGGAAGGCGCTTTAAACTTGAAAGTAATGGATAAAAGTAGCGACCCACTTTGAAGTTCGGAATTGGAAAAGTAGCGCCACGCCTCTGTGGTTGCTTTAGCATAATCAAAAGTTGGTTTTTAACCTTTTTTGGTGCTTTTTCCTTTGGAAACAACTTTGGTGTAGTTCTTTAGGTGTTTTTGGTGCTGTTTTCCAATCAAAATTAGAGTTTCACCTTGGTAATTTGCATGCATTAAAGATCAATGCAAGTTACTGAGGTGAAACTCCAATTTTAATTTGAGAACAGCACCAAAAGCACCTAAGGAACTATATCTAAGTTTTGTCCTTTTCCTTTCTATTGATTGCTCTTTACAATATAATAATTATCTCATCATTCTATTGAGTAAAATACACTGATACCCCTTGAAGTTTCGTCAAATTACACCCAATACTCCTCATTTTTTTACCCCTACACTAACCCCCTTAATTGTTTGAAAATCATTACATTGGCATCTCTTATATATTACGCTAACATCCCTGAATTGTTTGAAAAACATTACACTGTGTATTCTTATAAGGGAGGTTGTTGTAATGGTTAAAAAAAATAAGGGGTTTTGTGCAATTTCAAAAAACTTCAAGGGATATTAGTGTAATTTATTCTATTCTATTTTGTTTTGACATATTACTTTGAAAGAATTAATTTTAGGGCCGTTTGATGGCCATGATATGATAAGATAGGATAATTATCCTATCTTGTTGTAATTTGTTGTTTGTTGCGCCATGATAATGTTATCCTATCTCTTATCCTATCTCGTTGCTCTAGTGCATTTCTTATCTTGAGGAGGGAGTTGGGGTTAGAAAACAACATGATAGGATAAGTTCTTTTTTTTTCCCTCTCTATGTATATTATGTAATATGTTGAATATTATAAAAATATTATATATATACAAATATAATATTATATATAATTATATACAATATTTGTTATAATATTTAACATATTACAAATAATTATATATATAGACAATTATATTATAATAAATATTATATATAATTATATATAAACAAATATAATATTATTATGAAAAATATATATAAGATTTATATATAATATATGATAATATATATTATAATATATATATATATATATATATATATATATTTATATATAATAACAAAATATATATAATATATAGTAATATTATATAAATTAATATATATTACTATATATTATGTTTATTTTATACATTTTTTATTATATATATATTTATAATAATTTTGACATATAAATTTAAAGTATATTATTAATTAAAATATTAAAAATTAAATAATTAATATTTAAATATTTTTAAGAAAGATATTTGAATAATAATTATAATTTTAAAAATTTTATATATATTATTTATAATTTCAAGAAAAGTAACTACATAAATACAAAATAATATAATATACTTTAGTTAAAATTATACTTTTTTTTTCGTAAAACTTAAAAATTATATTAAAAGTTACTTTCTATAAAATTATATGTAATTTTATCATATGAACATGTTTTATGTTTATTCTATCATTATCTAGTTTGTTATTTAGTGTACACCAAACATTAAATAAGATTATAGCTTATTTTGCTCTAATCTTATCTTGTCCTTATTCTGTTGTCATATTTTATCTTACTCTATCCTATCTTAACCATTAAACAAGCCCTTAAGATTTTCTTAATAGATGGATTATAAGGTGGACCACTATCATAAGTGGTCCACCATGCACCACTATTAATAACCATTAGATTAATTAGGTTGTATGATCTTATTATAGACATTCTCTCATTAGATCTCAATCTCACCTTCTTCTCTAAGGGAGTTTGAGTCCGTAGATTCCACGTGCTCGTTCTAGTGACTGGCGGCAGCACCTCATCAGATGTTCTGGTGGCGGATTTGCACCAGTGTGGTTAACTTCGATGAGAACGCCAACATGGAGAATTTCTCCGACAAGTAGAACTTTTGGATTGCGATGGCGAGTCTAGTAGCGGGCAAGTTGACCTTGTAAACGATGCTAGATCGATCGTGGTCGATGACGTTACTGGCAAAGAGACATTTTGCTATGTCAGAGATAGATAGGTCGAGTTTATAATACAGTGTCACCTCCCAAGGTGGGGCCATGTTCGTGTCATTGTCCTTTCCATCCAGCTCTACGTCGTTTTGGCAGTCCCTCGTCATTTTGTTTCGATGATGACATATAATGTCGACATGAGTAACATGCACGCGGTGCAAAGCAAAACCACCCTTGCCTACCACTTGGACTTCTTGGTGCCATCGCTGACGTAGCCGTTGCCAGAGAAGCACAGTGCCAGGTTCCCGATGAGCATGTTGAGTGGAAGCTTTGCAAAGAAAGGCGTGTCCAAAATATACCCTAAGAATTTGTTTATGTCCAACACTTCGAGCTTCGTCAAATTGGAGAACTCCTAAGGGATTTAGCTGGAGAGCCGGTTAAGGCTCAAATTCAAAGTGATTTCCAATGCCGGAATGTTGTTGATGCTACCGGGGATTTTGCGCGGAGAGGCAGTTGTTACTGAGGTCCAGCAACTACAATTTCACACAAGAACCAAGTGGATTTAGAATTGAGTTGGAGATTCGATTCTTCATGAGAACGAGCAAGCCACGATTGAGAACGATCAGGGATGTGTTGTCTCCGGCCACTAGAGTAAGGACATGAAATATGCGGACTCGGCAGGCTCCCTCAGAGAAGAAGGTGAGATTGAAATCTGATGAGAGAAGGCTTAAAATAATATCATGTAGCCTGATTAATGTAACAATTATTAATCGTGGTGCATGGTGACCACTTATGATGGTGGTTGTAACACCCATTCATATTAAATACAGTTCATATTAATGTAGTTATTAAGTTTAAGTAAATAAAAATGCATGTAAAATCTTTTGTTTTTATAATAGATAAATTTCAAAAAATTGTACATCATGGTTTGATAATACATGATAGTCATAAAATACAGAAAACTAAAAATATATCAAAAGATAGACACTATCTAACCCAATATATACATAAAAAAGGTCCTATATAAACTAGTGTCAGTCTACCCTATCCTTCATACAAAAAGAAAAATACTATAATATAGGTCATCAGATCCTTGCCTGTTGAAGTGTCCTCTGACTTGTACTCAACATCATAGGGCATTAGTGTTGTCTTCAATAATCATGATAAATCATACATAGAAGAAAATAATGGAGTAAGGTGTTTTTTTTTTCTAAAATTACTTTTACATATATGGTAGGAGGTCTACCATAAAATAAAGATAAAACAAATCTGACAATAAAAGGGAACCAAGGGCCTATTCTAGGTTGTATCAAACTACCCCTAATTAGGTATGGATCCATACTCCCTATTAGTGGTTAATAGTTCTCAATAGAACTTGGAAAGTGACTAAGAGTACATATACTTCTCTCAACATCATCACATGGTACAATCCTCATTATCATTGAAAAAAATAACAGTCAGGATATCCATTTATAGAGGTATACTCTCAAAACCAATCCTCGAATGTTGAGCAATTGTTAGGGTTGTTGACCTTGATTAGGCGAATATCCTGGCTCTAGGGTGCTATCCTAGCCATTAGGACTTTCACCACTCGATGCCTACCGCTAAGATCTTCGCAAGTGAATCCCTGCCTTTCATTTCCCAACATACCAAACTGTGACTTTCCTAGCAGAGTGTCATGCCACTACATGTAACTTACTTTACATTACTCACTAACCTATCTCATTCCCACTTTCCCAAATAGAGGTTTTCTTGGTCTCATTTAATTTGAGTACTAGTACAATTAACATTTCTGTCTTATATTGTAGAAATTACAAGATAATATCAAAATTTTGGTAGTATAACTACTTATCAAAATTTTAGCAGAATAACAATTTGGTAATCACAATTTAATTACCAAAATTTTAGCAGAATAATGACTTAATAATCAAAATATTATAACTAAAATTTTAACAGAATAATAACTTAATAATTATAATTTAATTATCTGAATTTATGCAGAGCAACAACTTAGCAATTATAATTTAGTAATCTAAATTTGAGCAAAGAAACAACTTAGCAATTTTAATTTAGTAATCAAAATTTGAGCAGAGTAACTAGTTAAAAAAAAATTAAAATTTAGCATCAAGCATAATAATGTAAGGATAATAGTAGTTAAACTTATGCTTAAATGGGTTTAGGGGAAAAGGAGTCGATGGATTCATTCTTGTGTATGTTGATTGGGTTCATTTACTTGAAAAGTAAGCTTTGTCAAATTTACTTGTAAGTATTTTGAGTAAAAGCTATTAATGTTTCTTTATGAGTGTGAATAAAAAGCAAACATGATTCCAAAAGATGATACAAGAACTCACAGCGTAACTTCTTAGAATACTAGCAAAAGTGCACTAAGAAATTACTCAACTCAGTTACAAAATAGTTAGATTGATGGAAGATCTGTATAAATAATAGGGATTCATGGTTGAAACACGAGAAAGGTACAACAAATGTTACAAATCTACATTCATATTTTCTCCATCCCTTTCATCTTTTTTGTTATATGTGATAACACCTACTCCAAGATTCTTTGACTTTCACCATGTTACATATTGTTAACCTATTGGCAAGCGTACCAATCGCACAAGTAGATAGTGATGAATATAAGTATTGTTTCCCAAGGGACTTGTTCAATACTAGTTGTTTATGTAGTTTGTTGTCATATGGAAAGGTATTAATGAGAAAATCAAAGATTTGTTTGATTAGAAATTTTGACAAGCATGTGAAATGCAGAAATAAAGATCAACAACAACAATTAAAAACGTTAGGGTTTGATTATACTAAACCATCGTTTCATGCATACAAAGGTCATTTATTGAGTCGATGGTTCATTCATTGCCAAAAACCATATAGATATCTAATCCCTAATCCCTTAGTGGAATAGATCTAAGTCAATTAGTTAAACTACCAATTCCTTGATTAGCTTAGCAAACTAACTTGCTTTAAGAACAGAGGTTTAGAAATGGCTAATGTCCCATGCTCCATTCCTAGATACACGATTCATTAAGTGTTTACTTCAGATTTGTGTAATCAATATGTTTTCCAACAAATCCGAACACTAAAAATCATATTATGGGAGATCAGGCCATAACAAGCATTAAGAGCAGAAGAGAAACACATATGAATGAAACATAAACATTCAATAAATAACTTAAGGAGTATACATGAAAGTAGGTTTAGTTACATCAAACCGTAACTAGGGTAAATCTAGCTACTCATGATATAGAGGAGCAGCCAAAAAGAGATAAAGAAGGTAGATTGAAGGTCCATGGAGTGCTTCCCAGTTGGATCCAAGGCTTCAAGTGGCGAGAGAAAAGATGACGCTCCAACGACAAAGAGAGAGAGAACTTTTTCTAAAAATCTCACTAGTACCCTAATGCCACTTCGCAAGGTCATTAAATGAGCTAGCTTATTTCGCTGAGCTTAGGTAACTCTTGCTTAGCCAATTCTCAAATTTTGTAGCTTCAGGGCACAGATTTTGTTCAACGAGCAATGCTCTCGCTGAGTGAATTCCTTAACTACAGATTCTACTTTCCTCTAGAACTCAAGAATTCGTGGAGCGAAAATCATGCTCGCTTAGCAACCTCTTCTAGGTAAAACACTTTTGGCAGTTCCAATCCCATTTCTTCAAATCCTACAAAAAAATGAAAGAAGATCAATAGTCAAATGTTCAAATCCAAGGCGTCCAACTACTGATCTAATCTATTTATATTTAGTTAAAACTGGGGTCAATTATAGTCTTACGTAAGGGAAAAAGAGTTTTCGGTGCATAAATACACATAAAAAGTATGTAAAAATGCCATTCATCACATATCTTAGGAGGTGTTTATAGCTTAAATCAAGTAATTTATCCACTCCTTAAGTGATTGTCAGCTGGTTATAAACTAAAACATTATTCATACTCTGTTTTGAGTTTTTTTTTTCTCTCCTAAGCTATCTAGGTTTAGCTAGTGTTGGTTTAAGAAAGTTATTAAATCCTACAAATGTTGGGTTAAAAGAATATTGTTGTAGCCTGAAGAGCTAGTAAAGAATCCTTGTTTGTTGTTTAATATAGTGAAAAAATCTTACTTAGTATGGGAGATGGGTGTAGCCCTAGAAGAAATCTTTCTTTGATTTACTATCCAGTTTGTTTTTACTCATATTCTTTGTTTTCTACTTTACTCTATGAACCATCTTTGAGTTATTGAGCAAATTGTGAATTTGAGGTTTTAACCAAAGTTTTTTTCTTAAAAACTTATTTTGATTTTATTATAAATCACTATATTGTCATTCATAACTTCTTCCTTGCATAACTGTTTCACTAAGATAGTTAGAAAATAGACATATAAGTTTTGACACAAAGATTTTGAACATTTAAATTGTTTTTTTTTTTTTTGTTGAACTACATAATTTGCCATACATATAACTACAATTTTAATCATATCATTTCTAGTAGATTTGAAATTATTCAAAACTTGATAATATCATCGAATGTAAGGATCAACTGTAAGGATGTCAAAATGGGTTGAACTCATTGGGTTAACCCATTTAACCAGTCAAAGCAGGTTGGGTTGGGTGATTCAACCCTTCAACTTCCATAATCCAACCTTCATAACCTAATGGGTCAAGGGGCGGGTTGGGTTGGGTTGACCCACCGGGTTAATGTTTTTTTTTTTTAGATGTTTTAATAGATTGTTTAGTCAAATATTGTTTTGTTGGACATAATGTTTTATGAAGTGTTATGGATTTCATGTTATTTTATTGCTTTACTTTATATTTATTTAACTTATGATGATAATTTCTAAAAAAATTTGTGCTAAGACAATTTAGTAAGATAATATTATGTGATTGTGACATTATGTTTAGATTTTTTATATTTATTTATTTATTTATTTAATGAGTCAAATTATAAGTCATCCATTTTTTTTTAAAAAAATTGGTAGGTCAATCCAATCCAACTTGCAACCCACCATGGTTGGGTTGGGTTGAAATTTTCATTCCAATCTCAAAACGGGTCCAACTTGACCCAACCTATTTTTTAGTGGTTGGATTGACCCATTTGACATTCCTAATCAATTAGCATGAGGTTGTTCCAATTTAACTAGTGGTCTCAAGTTCGAGTCTTATATATGCAGTTGTGTTATACTAAGATGGAGAACTTTGCCGCCCATAATGATTTTGCTTGGCTCGAGTAGAATTACCTCCCTTAAAGGATATTTGTAGTTTGTACCAAGAAAAAACCTTGACATCACTTACAAGTTTTAACCTTAGTATATAATCAACCTATCTAAGATCCTTTGCTAAAGAGCTGTCCAATATCCCCCCCCCCCAACCTGTTAGAGTACTGAGGGTAATAGAAAAATTTAAAAATAAAATTTTCCATTAACATTAAGGCTTGAAGATCTAGGCCCTTCCAATAACATAAAAAGGTAAGCCTTTGGAGTGTAAGTGTCAATTCCCAAGCATTTAGTTCTAATGGAAGTTGTAGTTGCAAAGCCATTTTAAGAAAGTTCATTTTCGAATTGGCAAGAGCTTGGTGTGTGTGATTGCAAGAAAATGTTTCCCTATAGTTGCATTGACTTTCACCTTTTTTGGGCTTCCATGTGAGCTAGTTTTCAAGACTTTATATAGCAGTGACAACTTAACCTTTGTCTGGAGAGCTTTTTGAGTACAAAGTTTTAGTTTCAACTTGTGAAACATACCTTAACTTTTTTCAAATTAAGATGGGTCCAAAGTTTTTCAAGTTAAATTTTTTTATAGGATAACTCCTTTCTTATAATTCATACCTTAACTTCCTCTCTTGCCATCCTAAACTTTGTCCAATCATCACAAATGCACAAAACTCACTTGCACCACCCCATCCCATGAAGGAGAAGGAGAAAGAAAAGAAAAAGGTATAGATGGCATTTAAAAATAGAATTAGTGAAATGATGTATTCAATAAGAGATGATGTCTTAATATCTTAATTGTTCATGAGCTTTTGATGAAAATCAATGGTTTAAGATTTCACAAATATGACTATATCTATTTTTTGCCTAAAAGGAGAGGATTCTAATACAAATATAAAACTCAAAATAAAAAGATATTATATTGCAAATTCTTTATTTGCAAAATAATTTCTAAAACGTATACCTTATAAGTTTATCTAATTCATGTATTTTTATTTCATTTGTCCAGATATTCATGGGTTCCATAGCATATGGCAATTCTCAATTAAGATATTAGTTAAGAAAATAGAATTATAAAGTATTAAATAAAAATACAATATTTATTATATAAAAAATATACGTTATAAAAATTTAATTTTCTAAGTAATTAAAATATTTAACAAAATATATTAAATACTTTTTAAACAATATTTTAAAGTAGTAATTAGAAAAAAATTAATTTTAATTGATAATCAACATTTTAATGTTTTCGTATTATAAATGATTTAATTGTACAATATAAATTTTAAGATTGTAATATGAACACAATAATTATTGTATTGGACAAGCGATAGGTGATACATATCTGATCTCTTTCAAGTAGGATTTTAAATTTGAATTTTATGTATAGAAATCAAACTTTCGCTCAAAGAGTTAGTGCCACCATTTTATAGATGTTCCCCAATCAAATATGATTGCTTCTCATATATGATACACGTAGTCTTGTAAAAAAAATCCTATCAATACATAATATTTAATTTAAAAGTACTTGAATGGTATTATTCAATTTAAATAAAATCAATATTGAAATTATGTTAGAATTAATATTTTTGGAGTATTTGTTAAGCATGCTCTACCTTCCGGATTAGGCTTCCTGCTTAACCTTTTGATACTAATTTTTTTTTTATCACATTAAGTGTACAATAGTATTTTTTATTTTTGAACATGAAATTGAGTTTTTTCCACCCTCAACTCTTACAAAATCTGACCAAGCTTATGATCACGACAACAAAACCATTCAAAGCATCAATTTGTGCCTTTCGGATCGTTGTCAATTTAATTTGCGTTGGAAAATTCTCATTAAGACTAGAAGGGTATAAGTCAATACGTACTAAAAAAGCGTGTGTAAATGATTTGTTCAACAATTTTGTCTGTATTTGTTATTTGTTACTATTTCTCCGCAAATCACGAAGACATACTTAAAGTAATATACGGTGTATTTGGATAAATTTTTATAATTATTTTTTTATAATATTTGTAGCATTTACTTTTTTAATTTATGAGAAAAATGTTAAATTATTTTTCTGAGTTTTATCTTTGTTAAAATATTTAATTAAGAGTTTAATGGTCATGCACTGACAGTGTAAAATAATTTTACACTGTCATCCAGTTACAACTTAACATCCAGTTACAAACTACCATTTATTGTAAGTTTGTTGACTTTTATAATAAATATTTTAAAAGTCATATTAATGGTGATTTCTGATTGGACGACAGTGTAAAGCTTTTTACACTGACAGTGCATGACCATTAAACTCTTTAATTAATTACTTTAAAATTTCAGTTATTTTTAATTAAAAATATTTTTTTACTTAACGAACATACAAACAATCAGGCGTTAAACTATAAAGATCCGCAATAATATAGTTTTTTTTTTTCTAAGATGAATTTTTTTTCATATTAACTAAAGTAGTGTTTGGATAAGAGATTTCAAAATTTCAATAATTTAAAATGTATGGAAATTTAATCATTTCAATTAAATTCCTTTCATTTTTAAATACTTTATTTGAATAAAGCAATTTAAATTTCTTGCATTTTAAATTCTTTGTGTAGATAAAGTAATTTAATTTTCATCATATGCAAATTTTATTTTATGTATTATTTCTAATTTTACTTGAAAAGAAATTTCCTATAAAATTTCAATCAAACAAGTTATTATTTTAGATTTGATATCCAAACAAGTCATTTCCGTGTATGATATTTTAAATTCACTTAAAAATGAAATTCTTCTCTCAAAATTTTCAAACTAAACACACCATAAATCAATTTTATACCATCATCAAAGAAGGTGGGTTCTTTTGCCAAACTATCAGCGGTGTACAAATTTGAGATGTGGGTATTAAGATTTGATTAATTAACATTTATATTATAAGTTTGCGTTTTTACTTTTAAATGTGAGGATTTTTATTATTATTTTTCTTTCTTTTCGGAACACATGATCTGTTACTTAATGTTCACTTTATTTTTATTTTAAAAAGTTTAAATTACTAGTTATTTTTAATTTTGTATTAAGATTTCTTGTTTTATATTATTTTTTTACTTTAAAATTTTAAATTCTTAAGAGCTTTTTATATTGAATTTTTTCTTTGTTCTCAACTTTTAATTATATATATTTTGAACTTATTTTTATTTTTTAATTCCCCCCCTTTAAATCTAACCTTTTTTTTTTTTTTAAATTTCAACTAAAACTCCTTACAACGTTTCAATTATTAGTTTTTCCTTTAAAACAAAAAGTTAATTTAACCTGCTCCAGTAAAACAAAAGTACTTTATGCATCTTTTTATTAATCCGTTTTGAAATGCGAGTTGATTATGCAATTAACAGTGATATACTTAAATGCTTTTACATTTGATTATGCAATAACGCAACTAACAACAATCCAATTGCTATGAGCTGACCAGCCAACAACATCACATGCCTTGCTTCACCAAACTTCTAATCAGTGGCATCTTCGCAATTTCTCAACGAAAACAATGTCAAATGTTTGCATATTCAAAAACCATCACACCGAAGCTGAACACTGCGAACACCTAAACTGAAAACAGTTCCTCATAATCCGTCTACTTCACACGTGGGATTTTAGTCACTTTGAAAAGTAGCATCTGTCCCCACATCACACGTGGCAACGTTTCCACGTCATCACCTTGGTAACGTACAAAAAAAATCCTTAGCATTTTCAAATTTTAACAAATCCCAACGGTAACGTTGTCTGTCCAACCCGCAATCACAACCGTCCGATCATTGAACCTGCTCGACCTTTAAGTGACGTTGGCTTCTACAGTTCTCCTTTCGAAAGAGTGGCAAAGTTTGATTTTTGAATAGTGGGAGTGAACGTTGTTGGTATTGTACTTCTTGTGTCGTTTTGTGCAGTTAAGCTTTTTAATATTTTATAGCAGGTTTTGTTGCTTCAAACTTGATCATCACTTTCATTTTGAGTGTGTCGTGTCTGTTTCTCAATTATGACACAGAAGACGTTTCTGATTCTCAGAAATTGACACGAGGGACATGGTTTTGAAGTAGATCCAGCTGTGTCTTGATTGAAGAGTTTGGAAGCATTGCATTTACATTTTGCAGTGTTGGTGGTTGGTGCCCCTCTATAGCCATTTCTGGAGTACGCTGTAGTGTGTGATAGAGAGTGTGAAGTTTGAATATTAAGCTACAAAGGCTTGGCTTGCTGTCTTAGTTACTCATTCTTAAAGGTTGGTCCTTCATGTGTGTGCTTTTTTGTTGCTTCTTTGTTTGATCTCTTTCTATAGAAAAAAAAAATATGTTCCTTTTCGTCCCTTTTTCTTGTGACCTTAATATTTTCTCTTATGTCTTTTGGGTTTGCAGAAACAGTGGAGAACAACAGTGATAGCTCTTGACAAGATCAATTCTTTGAATATTTAGCAAGTCAAGTTGGTTTGAGGTATATATTATTTAAATTTATGATTTTGAATTTTCATCAATGTTGATAGTAATAATGATAACAATAAATAATAATAATAAGGGGTTATTTATTGGATATATTTGGGTTGTATACAACTTGTAGATAGAGACTTTGTGTCTTCGCTTCAAAGTAAAGCCTTTCCCTTTCTCATACCGGTAGCCTTTATGAGGAGAAAGATGGAAAAACACAGCTAAGAATTCCACTTTTGAGCAGCCTCTCATGTAGAAACTGGAATCCTTGATGTGGGTTGGAATCAACGTGACAAACAAAACTCCCTACATTTAACTTTGATACTCTCTCCACCAACCCTTTTTTTCATGGTTGAAAAGTAAAGGTGGAGGAGATTGTGTCAATGACCAAAATAGCCCTCGAGAGAGTGTCTTATTACATTTATACCACGTGTGAGGTGGGTCTCTTTGGCCTAATGCTTTTGATTTGTATAATATTATCCACCGACGGCTTCTTAATTGGACTCAATAGTTAGCCGTTACACGCCAATTCCCTCATTTTCATCAACAGCCATTCTCATCGACCATGGTTTAGCTTGTCTCTTCATATTCACTTCGAAATTTAATATATGGTTTGGAATTTCCAAAGGGCATTAAATGATCACTTGCTAAAGTAAGAGAAAGAAAGGCTCGTGGGGCATCTTTAGGTACTTCAGTTTTGATGATGGTCGAGTCATGCCTTCAAACAAGCTTTGTGTGTGATCATAAGATTCTCGAAGTTATTGATGTTGGCCTAGTATTTTTATTTCTTTTTAATGTCTGAGAATTTTCTATTGGAGTCTTAATTTATAATTTACGGATTTTATGATTGCAACTGCTCCACAACCTTTTAATTTTCTATGCTGATAATATCATTGCCTTTCTTCAAATTGGCATCTTGGTCATTTCTTTGAGCTTGGTTTTCTTCTTCTATTCTGCAGCTTTGGTGATCATCAATTCAATTCTACTAGACTACTCCACCCAAATTTGAAATCATGGTGGAAGCTAGTAAAGATGTGGTAGCAGTTGATGCCTATTCCACGGAAGACTCGTTGTTGCATGCACAGGAACTTGTTCCTGTTGCTCTTGCTAAGGCAAGAGAGGTTAAGGGGTTCCCTGGTAGGTGGAAGATGATCATTTCAAAATTGGAGCAGATTCCGTCGCGATTATCAGACTTGTCTAGCCACCCTTGTTTCTCCAAGAATGCCCTTTGCAAGGAGCAATTGCAGGCTGTGTCAAAGACGCTTAAAGAAGCCATTGAATTGGCTGGGTTGTGTGTGAAGGAGAAGTACGAGGGTAAGCTTCGGATGCAGAGTGATCTTGATGCATTAACTGGGAAATTGGATTTGAATTTGAAGGATTGTGGTCTCTTGATCAAGACTGGCATGCTCGGTGAAGCTACTTTGCCATTAACTGTGTTAGGTTCTATGGCAGAATCAGATATTGCAACACACAACAATGTAAGAGAACTACTTGCGCGCCTTCAGATTGGTCACTTGGAAGCAAAGCACAAAGCCTTAGACAGACTCTATGATGTTATGAAAGAGGATGAGAAGAATGTTTTGGCTGTTCTTGGTAGGAGCAATGTTGCTGCTTTAGTTCAATTGCTCACAGCAACATCTCCACGGATAAGGGAGAAGACGGTTACTGTTATATGCTCTCTTGTGGAAATGGGGAGCTGTGAAAAGTGGCTGGTTTCTGAAGGAGTTCTGCCACCTCTTATAAGACTTGTTGAATCTGGTAGCGCTGTGAGTAAAGAGAAGGCTACAGTATCTCTTCAGAGATTGTCAATGTCGTCAGAAACAACCCGTGCAATTGTTGGACACGGTGGGGTTCGGCCATTGATTGAGCTTTGTCAAAGTGGTGATTCTGTGTCACAGGCTGCTGCTGCCTGTACTTTGACGAATGTATCGGCTGTTCCGGAGGTGAGACAGGCTTTGGCTGAAGAAGGTATTGTGAGAGTTATGATCAATCTTCTTAATTGTGGAATTTTATTAGGTTCCAAAGAGTATGCAGCTGAGTGCTTGCAGAATCTCACTTCCAGCAATGAGAATCTGAGAAGGTCTGTTATATCAGAAGGCGGTGTTCAGAGCCTTCTAGCCTATCTTGATGGCCCACTTCCCCAAGAATCAGCGGTTGGAGCATTGAGGAATCTGGTTGGATCAGTTTCTGAGGAAACTTTGGTTTCTCTTGGTTTGCTTCCCTGTTTGGTTCATGTGCTGAAGTTGGGATCTTTGGGTGCTCAACAAGCTGCCGTGTCTGTCATCTGCCGAGTTTGCAGTTCAATGGAGATGAAGAAAATGTTTGGTGAAGCTGGGTGCATTCCTCTTCTTATAAAGATGCTTGAGGCTAAAGCAAATGCTGCTAGAGAGGTTGCTGCTCAAGCAATTTCAAGCCTAATGGTTCTGTCCCAGAATCGGAGAGAAGTGAAGAAGGATGATAAAAGTGTGCCAAATCTGGTCCAGTTGCTTGATCCAAGCCCTCAGAACACTGCAAAAAAATATGCAGTTTCTTGCCTTGGATCACTTTCTCCAAGTAAGAAATGTAAGAAACTAATGATTTCATATGGAGCAATCGGGTATCTGAAAAAGCTTACAGAGATGGACATTCCAGGAGCTAAAAAGCTACTTGAGCGGTTGGAAAGAGGGAAATTGAGAAGCTTGTTCAGCAGAAAGTAGAGGAACCATTGAAAGTTGCAAATGGCTATTTGTATCATGAAGCTTTTTCCTTGTTACTTTTGTTCTGATCAATGTTGTTTCATTGTCTATATGAAACAAGGGGTGTAAACTGTGGAATGAGAAAGTTTGGTAATCTGTGTAATCAATGCTTAGATTATATAATATTTTATTTTTCTGTATCCTCTCTGCCTCTCTCATTTGTTTTCTTTTTAGAAACAACTCATTTTGCTAACATTTGAACTCTGGTCAACAAGTTAAAAGTCTCAAACCTAAGGTGATTTATCTATATTGCTCTCCTGTTTGGTCTTTTTAACACTCTAGCTGGCACATTGCCGTGCAATCATTCTGTCAAGCTTGGATCCCTAATGGTATTGTAAATTTGTAATTGATTCAGAATATGCTATTGCTAAAATCATCATCAGTTTACCAAATTTTGTTCCGTTGCTCAGATTCTTTTTCATCAAAGAAATACATAACTGCCAAGTAAATTTTTACTACGAACTTCTGTAATTGCTGCGCTGATGTAATTTATGAAATGAGCATGAGTTTTCTGAGACATTGAGCATTGCTGCATGTTTCTTTAATGGCGTTACATGTTTAATAAACAAATAATATTCATTTTCTAGGTAGGTTGAACAAAACCTTGTATATTCTATCTTCTTTTTGTTTTCGTTTTTATTCTTTGTTCTTTTTTGTTTTTGTTTTGTTTAGGGAAAGCTTCTACTTTCTTAAATCAACTTAAAGTCTGCTACTTTGCGAGACTTTAGTTAAATCTTTGCGTGTTATCTTGATGCCCTGAACCAACTATAATGCTATTGAGATAATCATTACTTAAGACCCATAGGATAAAGAATGAATTATTTTATTCGAGTTTTATTGTGGTGATACCATTCAGAGGAATGAAATCTATTATTTTTTTGAAACCTCATGATCTCGCATTTTCCAGAAAGCAAGCAGATATGAAGTCTTAACTTTTAACATATCAATAGCTGTGTAAGTGCTATTAAAAGTTTGTCGTTTTGCGAATTATCTTTATGTCTCTGTCATTTATTTTCCTGGTTGAAATTTGCACCACCAGTATACTTGCGAAACAAAAACACAACGTCAAGTGAGATATGTTTTACTAATGCATTAAACAGTGTCCAACCCCACGATGACTTTGGTAGCTTGTATGCTCTGTACTGTAGCCATTTGCAACACACCTCAATATGTGAATAAAATTCTATGCAATATCTGTAATTAATGGCATATCTTTTATTGATTAATTATTTTTAATTAGTTACATGTTTCCTTCCAAAGAATTAATTTGGTTCAAATTAGGAACATGCACAATATGATAAAACTCAGAACTAACTTAGCAAGATTTTTCTTTTTTAAAAGCAAAGGGGCCTAAGCCCAAGAAACAAAGCTACACAGAGATTAAATAGGGAGGCTGCCCTCCCAAAACATCAGAAACTAGAAGCTATCTTGTCGGCATATTTGTTGGCTTCTCTGTACACATGAGCAACTTTAATCCTCCACCCACTACCAATTAGCTTATGGAATACAGATTTCACGCGTCAAACTCCACCCAATCACACTCCCAGTGGACTCACCCTTGATGCTTCTCACGACTACATCCAAATCGAGCTGAAGCTCTACTGTTAGTAAATATTTTATTTATTTGTAATTTAAAATTAAAATAATTTTTTTTAATCAGTTAAAAAAAAGAGTTAACGTTACCTTTTTTTTTTTTACGTTTTTGTTAGCCTTCCTTTTTCTTTGGTCTTTTGACCAAGTTAATCATGTTGCTGCACGTTGGTTGTATCCCTTTTATTTTGGGTGCACGAAAGTTACTGGAGCGGCACGTTATAGCCACCAGTTTTGTTGATATATATCTTAGCTAGTGGAAAAAAAAAATACGAAGAACATACATAGCATATAGAAAATTATTTTTTATTTATTGCAACTGAAAAAAAAGAATTTTGGAGTATTGATGTTTATTGGTTCGGGGGTTCTTTGCTGCACACGATTGATCCAGCGGATTGACGTATCTTGGGAGAGGAGCGCATCAATTTTAATTACAAGTGCAGTGGGGGCGTTTTCTCTTTAAGGATAGCTGCTTTGCGTGTTTCAACCCAGATTACTCTATACTCATCTTCTGAATTTAATTCACTCTTTGTTTGCTTTATTGATTGTTATTATTTATTTTGTTTTATTCTAAAATTCTATGCTACCTTGTGCTGCTGTTCTTGGCTGATAAACTGCTTTAATATTTTGCTTCTGTACCTTTTTTTATTTAACATCTACTGCATCCCTCTACTTTTGGTGAGACGAAAACCTTCATAAACACCCCACAACTTAGCGGTATATGCTGAAGAATGGCCAATAAATTTAGAAAAGCAACAAATCCAATAAATGAATACTAATTTGTTAATTGAATAAATATTTTCTTAGAAATTTAAAATGTATAAAAAATATAACAAATTTAAATTAATAACAATTTTTTAAATATGCTTTAAAAAATATAACATTATATAATTACAAGTATTATTATAATTATTATATAGTTGAGTAGTGATTATTCTCATGTTCAAGCAATGTTCCTAAATATGTTCCAATAAGTTAACTTGAAGATGACAACATATTTCTCTTTGACTTGTGTTGAGGACTTGGGTGGGGTGGTGGTCAGGTCGAGAGCCCGAGAGTGGGAGGATCTCCTGCGTTGAGCGCCCTTTTATTGCAATAGGTGCGTTGGGCGCTCCTAATCTTGCACTGGGCACCCAACCTTGTGCATGCATACCTTTTTGGTTCTAAGTCAAACTCTCTTTTTTCCTTGCTCATTCTACCATCATTAAAAACTCAAAGAAAATTAATTTATTCATGTTCTTTTCCATTTAATAATCTCAAATTTTGAATCACATGAAAATGCATACAAATGAGTTATATTCTCACAAAATTTCATTAAGTTAATGCATCAAAACATATCAAACATATCTATAAATCTACATATGTTGTAGATTTATCAATGTAGAAATGAAAAAAAGGTGATAAAAAGATATTGGACTTAAATGCATGAAAAGTAAAGGGTGTTAGATAGACATTGAACTTTGAAGAAGAAATTAAAAAGAGCAAATTATAATGACACTTTATGAGATTTTTTCAGATTGTACACGATACTTCTTCCTTTTCTATCCTACACTAACCTTTTTAATTATTTGAAAAATATTACACTGACACCTCTTATAGATTACGCTGACATACTTTAATTATTTGAAAAACATTACATCGTATATCTCTATAAGAGAAGTTATTGTAAACATTAAAAAAGTAAGGGAATTATGTGCAATATAAAAAAATCTTAGGAGGTATCCGTGTAATTTACTTAATTAAAAAAGGTTCTAGACAAGTAACGAGTAAAAAAAGTGTAGGATGGTACCACACTTTGATACAAAAATGTAAAAAAGTGTTAGATAGATATTGAACTTTGATGCAAGAAAAATAAAGGAAGTCGTGCATATACAAAGCTTTGATGCAAAAATGTAAAAAGGTATTAAATAGATACCGAATTTTGATACATGAAAAATAAAGGTGTCAGACAGCTATCGGATTTGACAAAATTAAAGCCATGAAATACTTTTGTTAATGTGGTATTCATTGTCCAAGCAAAAGTTGGTCATGGACTTTAGACAAGGCACAAGGCACGGGATGGTGGGATGTGATTAACATTTTCTTTTTTCTAAACTTGTTTTAGTAGCGAAATGTGTCACTAGAGGACATCATCAATTCATCATAGGCAGATTTATTAATTAGTTATAGATTTTAAATTGGGGGATTTTGTATTTGAAAGGACCAAATTTAGACATCGTTATCATGCTTCAAACAATGAATCATATTGTTTTAAAAGAGAGAAAATTTTAGGAGAAAAATCCTTTAAAATGTGTTTGGATTAAAAATTTAGGAGGGGAATGAAGTTTTGGAGAAAAATTTGAATTTTTATTATACAATATCTTATTTATAAGAATTTGTTAAAATTCCATAACATTCTCATAGAGTATTTTATTATCTAAAATCAGAATTTGAAATTTCACATTTGATAGAATTTCTAGAATTCTAGTTATCCATGAACAAAAAAAAACCGCCTTCCCAGATTCTTTATGGTTGTCTTGGAGATAGTGTCGGTATTCATTTTTTATTTTGCTTTTTCTGCAAAATTTTTCTACAAATAAATGGTGTTCCTAGATTTTGGGAAAGAGTGAGGGCTGATAACGGTGCCAATGTTCACTCCATGCTGTTTCAGGCGGCAAAAAATGGAGATCTCCACTATCAAAGCCCAACTACTCAACAACAACTTGACAGGTATCTATATGGCTCAACTTTATTCAGAAAACACATTCAAAATAAGTTGGATCTTAATATGAGGAAAGTAACAAGAAGTGCATATGGACCGGTCTAAAAATATTATATTTTAATGGTTATTTGCAGCTTACTGCTTGCCCTGTCTACAAGCAGTGGACGAGGAGTAAACTGCAAATAGCCTGAGGTTGCTGAAAGTGTTCCTGAAAAAGCAGCTCAATCTCTATGGTGCCATTACTAACTGCTCCAACCCCCTCGGCCTTCTCACACAGCACCACAACGTAGTCATCAAGGAGTCTAAACCACTAACAGTAACATATCATGAGGAAGTACAATTTAACTTTATAAATGAAGCACTCTTTAGTAGTTTAAAAACCATAATACCCCTGTAGATTTACAGGACAACTTTATTCACAAAACACTCCTTTTACAACTTACAAACCATAGTACATACACGTAGAAATACATGTCATGGCAACATTATTCATGAAACAACTTATAACTTCAAAACCATTTATACACAACATCTGTAGAGATGCATGCCAAGTTGCCAACTTTCTCCATGTAGCATCCTTCTTTAGAAATACACTCATGTCAACTTTATTCATAGAAAACCCTTCAACAACTTAATTTAAAACAATGCAAGCCTCCTGTAGCAATACAGGTGAAATATACGAAACACTCTTATAATTTAAAAACCACACACCTCTGCTCCTGTATAAATACAGGACCACTTCATTCATAAAACACCCTTGTATAACTTAAGAACCATTCGCGTTTCCTGTAGGCATACAGGTAAACTTTATTGATGAACACCACACTTCAACAGAAAAGAAAAGCCCTCGATTTATCGATAGTTGTTGTCATGATGCTATCATTGCCTTCTTCGAGTCCCCTGATTCCCTGAACCTTGAAATTGAAAAGAAAAAACAATTATGTTAGATAGTAGCTGAAAGTAAAACAATTTCAAACTTATATGTATCTGTTCATGAGTCAAGCGAGTGGAACCGCAACTTTCATAAGTAAAAGATTCACAACGATTAAACCACATTGTGTAAGGCATGAGAAAATGTGACACTATCTCAATTTATAATTCTAGCTCTGACAATTATGACATTCTATCCATGCTTTATCTACTTGAATCATTATCATTTCCGAACCTTTTTTTTCCTTTCCCTCAATTTCTCAAAATAAACTTGTCATGACATCATTCATTATGTTCAGATCCAGGTTTTCGTAAGATGAAAATTATAAACGCAAGAAAGAAATCAAACTCACTAACATTTCATGCTTCTGCTCTGTTGCTGTGCATGATAAGAAGAAGAAAACTAGTTTTCAAGGGTACCATGAGGGTATGCAATGACAATAAACTTCTCTCACCTAACAACAATATCCTGAAGCAAATTATTAACAAAAATGAGGTGATTAGAGATGACCAAAACATATTGGGGTAACATACATATTGATTTAACATTCCCAATTCCTCATTTATGTAAAAGACAGAAACAAAGAAACGTTATTAGATGATGAATGCCTTCTCACTACTCAGTAAGTAGCAGTTGTTTAGCATATATTAATTGCATGTCCATGAGAAATAACTAATCATTTATGTACTTACATACAAATCAAGGGAATTGTCGCCAAACTTACTCAGGCTGCCTCCTCCTCAAACTGTTTAATGATCACAGAATTTATATCACCTTCCCAATCGACTCCATTTATTGCCACATTCAACATCTCTGGCACTTTATCACAAGGAAGGAAAAGTTTCGTGCTGTAGCATTGGGTGGACCGCACTTTTTTCAAGGATGGGAAATTCAATGTGTAACTCCCTGTGTAAAAGCTTTCAATGTTTGGTAATGAGTCAAGAGTCAAAATCTCAAGCTTTCCAAATATCATCTCATTTCCATATTTATCTTTATCTTCACCTTTGTGTTCATCTTCCTCTCCCTCTTTAGCCACTATTTCTTTCATGGATTCGCATTCCAGGACTGTGCCTTCTTCCTTTTCAACAATTTCTTGCAATTTATCACAAGAATTTATTTCAAGTTTCTCAAGCTCCTTAACATATTTTGCAAGGGAAGCAGGAAATCAAGTTAGCAGCTTTTCACAATCACTAACAACAACCTGTTGCAGATTTCGAAAGATGAGAACTCCTTCACTATTCTTTTCCCAAACACGTGTCAGCTCCGATAGCTTTTTTAAAGTCAATATCTTCAGTTGGCATTCTGTTTCCAATATCTCAGTGTCATTCATATCAAAAATTACCTCTACTTTGTTGTTATCCCGCACTTCCAATTCTTTTAAGTTGTTTAAATGAGGAAGAATAGCAGATGGAATTGCATATCGTAGAGTACAGTTGGGCAGCTCCAAACTTACCAAATAGCGCAAGCTTCGTGGATCAAGTTTTTCACCAAAAATCTCCCTGCCCACGGCTTCAAGAAACTCCTGTAAATATTGCAATAGGTTTATCATCAGATATATCATATTCTTTGCTTGCTCTGCTGACTGCTTCTACCTATAAACGTTACAAATTTACAATGATTTTCGTTTTAGCGTCTTAAGACCAAGTAATAAAATGGATTAGAGTTGAATGTAACTAAGTTGTAAATCATGATTGTCATTCATGTATCTTTCATTTCATAAAAACTGGGGTCTATTACACGGTTTCAAGAAGATAATATTAGCCTAAAAATAACTTTTAAGTTTAAAATAATATAACATTATCACACAATTTTCATTTGAAATTTAAGCTTTTTATTTTTAATTTAAATTTAAAAATAAAATATAAAATCTAAAAATATTAGCCTAAAAACTCTCTTTATAAATAGAAAAAAATAGATAGTACGATATTAATAGAAAAAATAGAGTATTATATTCTCTTAATAAATTTGTATATTTTTATTAATAAGTTGATATATAATTTTCAAACAAAAGCTAAAAAATCAAGTTATAATTTTTCACTATTAGAAATTAGAAATCACCTTCAACGTGACTTTTAGAATAATTTTATTATAAAAATCACCAAAAATTATATAATAATCCATAATTAAATGACAATGTAATTTTTGTTTTTTACACTATCAATATATTTCAATTAATTTTTTTTATTTTGTAAAATGAAACTATTTTGGTCATATTTTATAAATTCGCGGTATCACTTAGATAATTAATCTAAGATGATATTTTGTAGATTTGAGCGTGCATTGTTGTTAAGGAATGTAGTTTTTCTATTTTAATGGAAACGTGTCAGTGTTTGACACAAATATGTAGCCTTTGATACTAAGGAAAAATAAATGCAGCGACAGAATAAAAAACAATAAAATTATTAAAAAAGAGGAAGAAATTGTTATTAAAAACACACACCAAAAACAACAATTCTATAAATAAAAAGGAAAAACACTATCTTTTTTTGTTAAGGAAAGGTAATACTTGTAAAAACCTACAAGGATTGGTATAGTGATTGGGATTTGGGTAGCTTTTACATAGTTCTAAATTTTAATCTTGTTATCGTCATTACACACACAGACACAAAAAAAAAAAAGAAAAAAAACTTGTAAAACAAAAAGATTTTACAGTTGTTCTCTTTTTTTAATTAAAAAACGTTTGTGTTTTATAATTGCTATCTTTGATAAGAAAAATGACAACATTTTCTACACATAATGTTCTCACTAGGGGTGTAAATAAGTTGAGCCAAGTTGAGCATTTGAAGTTTAGGTTTGACATGTGAAAAAAATGGATTGCTTAAACTTGACTCATTTATTTAAATGAGCTCAATTGAAAGCTTGAACTTAGCTTGTTTAAAAAAATAAATAATAAGATTTGAGTTTGGGTTGATTAACTCATTTATAACTTAATTATTTTTGTTTCTATAAATAAATTAAATTATTTTTAACTTTTTCATTTTAGTATTTAATAAATATTTTAATACTAGATAGTAATCTACATATAGAAATATGTATTTAACAAGCAATATGTAGAATTTGATCAAATATTCTATACTATTACATTGTCATAATTTAGTAAATAAAAAATTCATAACTTTTTCACTACTACAAAAAAAAAGTTCAGAATTAATTTTAACAGTCTCAACAAAGCTCTACATATTTTCATAATGAATATATAAATAGCAAAAACTAGCAAAATCTTCTTCATTAATTTAAATAAATGAGTTGTTCATGAGCGTTAACGTTGAACTTGTAAAGATTGGACTTGGCTTAATTAAATAATCGTGCTTAATTTTAAGTTTAAGTTTGTTAATTTAATTAAACAAATGAACTTGATCGAGCATTTAACGAGTCAAACTCAAATAGTTTACGAATAGTTCAGCTAATTTATACCCCTAATTCTCACATTGTTATCTTTGATTCTACTCTTTTAATAGGCAAAAAGATAGTACTTGTACAAATTCGTTATTAAAAACTTTTATTAGCGTAGTTTAGTGTGTTAAAATATTATTGAATGTTAGTGCTAACAATTTTTACACTAATTATGCATACCAATTAAATTGCTCTTTTTTGTGTGTGTGCTACTATAACATAGGTGTAAAGTATTCACTAGCTTTAGCAATAACTAATCTTTGTTGAAAAGCTTGACTAGCCACTTTTAGTAGAGTCTTCCTTCCAAATCACATTTTTTTAATCACAAGACTCAAAATTCAAATCCAATTCACTCAAATCAATGTAATATTGATAATTAAACTACTATACTTATAACACTAAACGTCAATTTTACTTATCCCAATCAACATAATTGTTATAGGTTGTCAACTATTTTCCCTAATAATTTGTATGTCCTTAATCTCCATTTCTTAATAAGCTTATAGTAATCCTAAGAAAACATTGTGTGCTTTATGTATTTATAACCTTTAATAAAATAAGATATGAAACATCTAGAGATATTTAAGTAGTATTCGACGCAATTTAAACTTTATTAGTATAGTATAATGTATTAAAATATTAGTGAATATCAATGTTAAACTTTTTTATACATTGTTTATGCATACCAATTAAATTCCTACACTTATTATATTAAACATCAATTTTGCTCATCCCAACTACATAATTTTCGTAGGTGGTCAACTATTTCTGTAATAATTTATATGTTTAAAATTTCCGTTTCATAGAAAGTTGATACTGTACTTAAGAAAACATTGTATTCGTGAAGGACCTATAACCTTTCAATAAAATATGAAATCAAAGGTCTAGTGATATCTAAAGTTTGGTAATGTTTAACTTAAAATTAATTTCTAAACTTTTTTTGAGGAAAAACTTCTAAATTTAAAAATTACCAAACAATTTGAAACTTTAAATTTAAAGTTTTTATTTTTAGTTTTTATTTTTAAGTATCCTTTAAGCTTCCAAAAGGGTCATATCAAACACTACTTTAGTATTACCACAACAATTTTGTAATAATTAATTGACTATCTATTTCTTTAATAATAAAGTGAATAAATTTGATATATTAAAAGATTCAGTTTGGATAAACAACTTAATTAAGATCTTATTTAATAAGTCCTTATCACATAAGAGCTTATATTATAAGACTTAAAACTCAATAAGTTATTTGTGTTTGGATATGCACATTAAAAAGTGCTTACACAATTTTAAAGTATTTGAATATATTGTTACATAAACACTTATAAGATGTTGTCTCATTTTAAAAATAAAAAAAAATTAAGAATCAAATCATGATTAAAAATAAAAAAATAAAAAATAACTAACTAAATAAAAAATAACATACATATATATATATATATATATATATATATATATATATATATATATATATATCACAAAAATATTGAAAATAAAAACATTACTAGTCACCATTTACCTATTTTTACTTTATAACAAACAAAAAATTAAAAGTTATTTGTTTTTAGTTCTGTATCAAAAGATTTTCAGAACTGTTAACTTGGACACAAACATGACACCTAGCCTAGTTACAAACAATGCAGTGTTGCAGTGTATATAACAAATTCAATATCTACATAAATGAAAGCCAAGCAATGAGTTTTTTTTTTTTTTTTTTAATAGGCAGTGTAATATGTTGAGTTTTAACTCTAGGATTTAAACTTGGCTAAGTATCTTGTACCTTAATTAATAGCAAGTACACCTTGTCACGGGGGCTTGTATTTCTACAAGCTCATGTAGGTGCATGTTTCTATATGTTTTTACAAGGATGTTTACATATATGTATTTTGTGGAATAAGGATAAATTTCTAAATTATTATTATACATTATACTTGTTAGAGAAACGCTGTTTTTGAGAATTTTATTATATTATTTTGGGTTTAAGTTAATTAAAGTCGAGTTTACAGATAAAAGTGGCTAGATATTTTTAAGATATAATATTTAATTATGAGATATTTTATTAAATCAAAATAGTAGCATAGTGAGTTATATTTATCTATGATTTATAAAATGAGTTTTGTTAAATAAATAAATAATGAAGTGTCTATGAAATTGAGAAATATTGCTATAGTGTCAATTTACGAATATAATGTGAGAAACCTTTTAAAACAAATTCCTGTATATTATACGAGTTGCTATAAGGATTTTAAAACATGCTTTTGTAATAATAAGCATTTAAGTTATACATATGAGTCTTTAAATGTAATATATGTTGTTATAGCAGTTGATTTACAAGTTTATATATAGCAATTGTTTTGTGAGTCTAAGTATACATGAAAGCTCTTAGTATAAATATATATTGCTATAAACAGCTAAACTATGAGTTTAATATTTAAGTATTTAAATGGATTTTTTAAATTTTATTACGTTACTATAACATATTAATTAATTAAGTTTCACTTAAAAGAGTGCTTTAGTTATGATTATGAGTTTTATTAAAAGGTTATTATAAAGATTTTAAATATTTTTTAATCAAATTTTTTGTTTCTATATTTTTTTAATGTTAATTTTGATTCCTATATTTTAAAAATGTAATTTTAAAATCCTATAATTTAAATTAATGTTAATAATAATTTATGAATTTAATGAAATTATTAATATATGTATGAACTTTATAGATTACTTCAAATTATTTATATAGGTAATAGTTTATATAATTCATATTTATATTTAAGTTATTTATGTTGTTGAGACACTCAAATATTATGAATTTGTCAAATATGTCAATAGATACTAATTTAGTCTCATTTTAATACTCTTTTAATTAGTTATTTTTGCTTTAGATATCATATAATGATGAAAAAAATATTAATTATAAGTTATGAATTATATAATGATACAAAATATTTTAATATAATTTTGTGTAAAGTTGTGAGATATTCATGCTGTAATGGACTCCAATCTGCATCACAGGATCCAACAATACCCGTAACTGCAAAAACTTAATGTGACCAAGATCACAACTGCAATTTAAAACCTTGGGTCCATGTCTCACTGTATCTCCTTTAGGTTGAGTTTGATGATGTTGATGTCAATCTAACACGAGTGAAGGTTGAGAGTGTGTGTAAAGAAAGGCCCTCCAATGCCCAATCCAGCGTGTTACCAACAAAGTAACAAAATGTAGTGTGCGCCGTGCATACCTAGTGCTTCTTTGCATGGAATATTTATAACAAAATATACTTTACTCTTCTTTCAGTTACACGATTTCATCATTATTTAATAATAGCACTATTTTTATATATTTTAATTTGTATTAATATTTTCAATTTTAGTTACAGACAGAAAACTTTCTAATTAAAATTAATAGTTAAAAACATTAAATTCACCCAATAATAATAATCAATTGATTCAAAAAAAGTCCTTACCTCGTTCGAATACTTGCTGCACAGCAGTGTTAAGATGTCGGTGGAAGAGCAAATCTTCTTTTGGATCCAACGAGACCTGAATTCCGATAAAGGATTCCGCATGTACGTTTCCTCGGGAGAAAACCTGCATCTTGGGGCATTGCAATATGAGCACACTTATCAGAGATGATAATCGTAGATCGTCATTGCCTGAGTAAAAACATGATAGGCTTGATAAAGAGTCTAGAGTTATTGTTGTGAGTCGCTTAAATGTTATGGCTTCTGACATAATTTCTTCCCCCTCTTCTGCCAATATTTGTTTCATTGATTTACATTCCACTACGTACATCGCTTCAAGGTGCACCAACTTTCTTGCAGTTGAGGATGTAAATAAATGCTTCAGTCCACGACAATGTTTTATAGACAATTGTTTTAGATTGGAGAATGGTTTCAACTTGTTCCGGTTGAGAGGGGAATAACTCCTCAAGACCTCTGCATCGGCTTATTTGAAGATATTCTAAATTGGATGCCTTCTCCAATATCTCAATGGGAAAATTCCATACCTCATTGACATCATCAAAATCCAGCTCAAGTTTGACTAATTCATGAAGCATGTCTTCGGGAAAATTTCCATTACATAGAACCATAGTGCTTTTCCGATTGATCTTCAATGACTCCAAAATGAAAATAACCTAGTAAGGGCAGAAAAAAAGGGCAAGCAAGGGGTGACAATTAGAAGACGAATAGGGAAGACAAAGGAAAAAGGGGGAAAAAGAAGGTAGATTCCGTTACAAACCTTTCCACGATAAAAGCAAGTGAGCCGTGGTAACTCATGCAGATCCAGCGTGGTTAAACGAGGAAATGAGAATTCTTCTGTAATTGCATTCTCCTCTTCAACAATTTCTAGAAACATTTCACACCACCATATTTGAAGTTTCTGGAGCTTCTCAAGTCTTTTAGCCAACTCTGTCGGAAACAGAGTTTTCAGTTTTTTACATTTAGTAACAACCACTTCCTGCAGATTTTGAAAGCTGAGAATTCCTTCTCGATCCTTATCCCATACTTGTTGCAAATTTGGCAGACTAAACAAAGTCAATTTCTTCAATGGAAAGGTATATCCCTTCATCCCAGTCTCCATTATATCAAATATTACCACCACATCGGTGCTACGTACTTCCAATTCTTCTAACTTTTTTAAACTAGGAAAAACAGCAGTTGGAATAGCACGCGGTCCAAGTTCACAATTCACCAGCTTCAAAGTCTTCAATCGAAAGCTCTCGAGTGCTTCGAAAGGATTGGAAGCTGCCATCTCGTCTGGATCAAGAGCCTGTAAATATTGTAAATAAGTTCATAATCAGAAATTTCCTAAATGCCTGTTGATACTTCATTAAAATGGTTTTAGATTTGGCATCTCTAGAATGAAATAATTGCCAAATAATTTATTTTACGAAATAATTACTTTTTAATTAACATTACGAGACAAATCTTAAATGAAAAATTATTGGTATAAACTTTATGGGTGTGTACATCTAGAGAGAAATAGAAATAAAAAAGAGAAGGAAAAAATGTGATAGGTTCATTGACTGACAAAAAGAATAGATAAAGAAAAAAAATGAGGTAAAGGATAAGTGGAGGTCTAGTGTAAGTGTATGAATATTGTTGATCTTAAAAAGATATTATTTTTCTAAGTGATTCCCAAATATGCTATAAATCTATATATATATAATTTTCGATTTAACTTATCTAAAGTGCGCAAATATGTAAAATGAAAAAGTAAGAATGCAATTGACATTGATTTAAATTAAAATAGCTTATAATCTTAACTAATTTTAAATTAACTGTATTCTTACTTTCTCACTTTACTCGTTTTAAATCTAACCAATTCAACACCAAAGCTACACAAATCAGATAAAGGCCCAAGTTGTGATTAATTCACGTGCAAATAGAATTTTCAAAGTGATTTACGAGGACTGAATAATATGTAACAATACCAGACATTAATTATATATAATACAACTCATTAAACACATAGGTAACACCTTTTTTATTTTAATTGGGAAAATCCTTCAATAATAAAAAAAAACATGTGAAAGGTCTTAAAACTATTCTTTTACATCAAGTTTGATTAAAATATAGGTTTTTATTAATGTATGCCTTAAGATACATGTTAAAAAAATAAATATTTTTTAAAAATAAAAAATAAAATATTTAATATATTATATTTTAAGCTATATTTTAGTTTGTATATTATACAAGATAAATATTTATTTTTATATAATTAAAATTTATAATAAATAAATATATTTGAATATATAAATTATATTTTGAATTTACAATAAACAATTTAAATTGTGATGTAAAGTTAGTTTTAACTATTGATAATTTTTTAAAAAAAATTATTGAAATTCAATTTAGATATAAAGATAAAAAAGGATACACTGAAAGTAATAAGTAGTTAAAAAGATCAAGTACATAGATAAAGATAAAAAAGAGCTAGCTTGAGATGGTTATGAAAGAAATATTTTGGCTAGTTATGAGAGTAGTGTGTCAAATACGCATCTAAAAGAGGGAAGAGAGAGAATATTGAAAATGTTTAAGTAAGATAATAAGGTCCAAATTATGTATTATAATTTATAATATAAAATTAAATTAAGAAATTAAGACGATTTAATGAAAGGAAACAGAAGTATGCCAAGATAATTAAACTTAACAATCTAAATAAACTTGTGAAACTCAAATAAATGCAAATATAAAAAGGAAAATGTTAGCAAATGAATTATTTTTACGAAAACACTTCACTGTAATTTCTAATTCAATTCAACCATAATTTTTAATGAAATTTATTTATTTATTCCTTTTTTTTTGGTGAATTTTTTTTATTCCTTATTCAGTATTCTTAACAGATCTCATATACAATAAATTATTTCAACGAAAATAGGGTAAGTCAATGACTTGATAATTATTGATAATATACGAAAAGAAAATATTTAATAAAATAAATTATTCATTTAATATGATAAAGAAAATATTTGTAATGACTTGATAATCATTGATAATAGATACAAAAATAAAATATTTTTAATTCAAATTATTCATTTAATATGATAAGAAAATATTTACTAGAATATTATATACATTTTTATTAAAATTATTATTATTTAAAGATATTAGAACGTTACTTAGCTTAAAATTTTATACTTGAGATTAAAATTAAAAGGTTTAAATGTCTAATTTTGTAATTTAGGTTTAATTAATTTATAATTAATTACATAAAAAATCAAACTAAATAATTATATTTGTTTTTATCTTCTCCATACAACATTGTAATAAATAGTTTAAATGTTTCATTCTTTTTTATATTCTTACTCATTTTATTATATAATTACTCAAGGTAATAAATTATAAAATACAATTTTAAAATATTAATAAATATTATTTCTATTTACACAATCTAAACATTCTGTGCATCACATGCAAATACTAGTAAAATAAATAACCTCAACGAAAATATGGTAAGTCAATAACTGGATAATCATTAATAATAGATACGTACCCGAATCTTATACAGGTGTTGTATGGTAGCATTTAAATCACCTTCTCAATATAATCTGTTTTCCTCCTTTCCATGTCTAACACATATTTGTCGTAAATTTGGTGTCTTGTTGACTTGTTCAGAGAATGTGAACCTTCGCATCTTGCCACATGCACTCACAACAACTTTTTCCAATGACGGAAACTCAATGGCACAAAGATCGGAGCTACAGAAACTTTTGAGTTCATGCAGATCTACTAGTTCTATTTCCTTCAATTGTCTGAAAATAATCTCTTCTTCATTTTCTTGTTCTGACACAATGGTCTTCATTGATTTACATCGAATTACCTTCATGGCGGTGAGTTGAACCAAGCTTTTTGCAGTTGATGGTGTCATTAAATAGCTTAATATATTACAATTACTCACTTCCAAATTTGTCAAGTAAGCGAAAGATACTGAGGAAGGCGTTATGGTGTTCAGATATGGACATTCCTTTAAAATCAAGCACTCTAACCTCGGAAAGACTACTGTGTCCTCTTCGAAGCCTATCATCTTAAGTGAAGGTAAGTTTATTAACTTCAAGCTTTTGAGCTTTGGAACAACCCCCGAATTTTCTTCAACAGGGCTTCTCGGAGGCAGTAACTGCTCAAAGAAACAATTACTCAACAATAGGCTTTTCAGATTAGGATTTCTGTAGAGGAAAAAATATAGAATCTCAGTATCCTCTAATCCAGATAACTGAACTCTTCTAATTTGTTCATTCGGTAATTGCCTATATATCTTTTTAAAGAATTTGCATCGCGTAGCTCTATTTGCATGGACTTCAAGTTGTAGATTACCTAAGAAATGATGGATGAAATAAAGGTTAAGTTAATGTAAAGGATAATAAATGAAAATACATCTTCCTTGTGATTGAGTAATTTTTTTTGTTTGCTGCTGTTATAATTCCCATTATATCTCTATGAATTAGAAAGAATGCATGGGAGCTAGAAGGCCGACTAGTACCTCTTCAGACAAGAAGACTGGCTTTATTTCTGAATTTGCAATTTCTGTTCTGAAAAGCTTGAGCTTGTGACAATCTTCCACGGAGAAGTTATTCAATGTTGAACAACATAATTCATGTGTTCCCCCATAGAAGCTCTCAAGGTTTGGTAGTTTCGAAAATCTGGCAGTGGTTAGTTTAGGAAACTCAAACGAAACTCTACTCACGTTGATCGTTTCCCCCCTGAAAACAATTTCCTTCAACTGACCACAATTCCAGACTTCAAGGTATTCAAGTTTTTTAACACCCATGGCTATAGAAACTGGAAATATATGTTTTATGTTGAGACATTCTCGAACCCATATCTTTTCCAAATTTTTTTAAGTTAAGAATCCCTTCTGGATCTTTGTTCCATACATGCTCCAATTTTGGCAGCGCTTCTACATGAACACTTTGCAAGTTCATAACCTCAACAACTTGTTTTCCACAACCTTTGAGGTCAAAGATCTCTTTCATTGAGTTGCAATTAGTAACCCTCAAGTTGCATAGACTCTGAAATCTTCTGACCATGTAAGAGGGAAAAACATTTACAAGTTTATTACACCTGTCAATGATTAATGTATCCAGTTGGCCAAAGCATCGTAAAGGAAATTTGGGATGCCATATCTGCCTCAATCTCTTCATGCTTCTCAAGTAGATATTCTTCAACTTTGGAAAGATCTTTTCCTGTTTGGTTCACAATTGCCATATATTTAATTAAATTAACAACTATATTAGAGAAAATCAAAACAAAATCAATAAATGAAGAAAATAAAAAATAGCTTGTATTATATAATTAACTATATTTAATTTGCGGTTTGGGTAGCTAATCGATATATTTGTTTATTGTCATCACCAATGTGCATTCAACTCTTTTTACACAAATTACAACACAAACAAAACCAATCACAGTAATGATCAAAATCATAAAGTTGCATATGCTGCAAGACGATGATGATTAATGTTATTATTATTTTGGTTAGCAAAATTTAAGGGAAGGGATCAAGGAGCTTGCCCATACTATAAAACAAACCTTAACGAAAAAAATAGATAATGGTATATACAAATAGCGTACTGGTTAATGAAATTTGAAATATTGATTCTAGGAATTTAGAGATACACAAAGTCAAAGGATTTTTGGTATAACAATATATTAGCTCCTAATGACCGCGGTATTTGAAGTCCACATACCGTCATAGAATTTGAACATGAAAATGTAAGACGTGAAATACTTGCATGTCACATGTAGGTTTCTTTGTAAGGTTTTAATTAGGTAACACACATAGCTTATAGCTTAAATTATCTCATATCTAAGATAAAGTGGGCATCAGCTACACATCAAAATGAATGTCTATGAAAGATCTGAAATAATATGCTGTAATCCTATTGACATACCTCAATTTTGATTTCCCTTTGGATAAATACAAATATGTTCTCCATCATCCCACATTCACTTACGAAAAGGCTTTGAAGATTCATCAGACTTTTGGACATCGAAAAGGATAGTAGGTATCGCAAATTCCAACAATCATTCACATCCAAGCGTATCAAATTTTCAAAGTTAGTTTTTGAAGGTTGGTCACTCCATATTTTTTGAATTTTGATCGAGGACAGCTCCATTCTCTCTAATTTGGAAATTTCAATAACCTACAACGGCAGACATATATTACTAGTGTCTCCAAAACTAAAGAATTTATTTTAATTTGTTTTATGATATAAGGAAAAGAAAAAGAACGATTAGATAGAGAAGATTAAATAGGCAACCTACAAATATTTTTTTAAGTTACTCACAAACTCTTCCTTCTTGATTTTAACATAGTATCAAACATGGTTATCAAACTCGCGCGCCCACTCGTAAACTCGGACGGTTTTACGAGTTTGCTTCGACGGGGTTGTTTAACTCGCAAGTAAACTCGTTTTTGAGCAAGCTCGTGTAAGCTCGTTCAAAATTGCACAGAATTGCGATTGTGATCCCGATTTCGTGAGCTCACTTGGGCGAATTAAGTTTGCCCAAAACGAAATTTTGAAAGGCCATTTAGGGCTTGATTTCATCCCAGAATAGAATTAGAGTTATGTTCTTCATTGAAGCAGCTAGTCTCCTCTTCTTCCTTGTGGTTTTCGTTCTCCTTGTTCGACCAATCTCGTCACTCTGAGTTTGTGAGTTCTTGTTGGCTTGTCCATTTTCGGGTTCTGTTCTTGCTCGTGATTTAGGGTTCTGTTCTTGCTTGCTCACGATTATGCTCTCCATTGCTGGCGTTGAAGGTCTGCATTTTCAGACTTATATTTTCCTGCTTCTCTCTTTCGATTTGTATGTTGATTGATTGGGTTATTTTTTTGTTGTTTCTCTCTAAACCAACAGCCAACTGCAATTGCTCTCTTGTTGGGTCTCTGCTTCTTTGTGTTGTGTAAGAACCAGCCAACTGAGGTATTTTTTTTTCAATGTTGACTGAATTGTAACTTTGATTTTGGTCCCATATATTTGGGATTGGGAAGCACGAAAATTGTGTATGTATATACACTGATTAAATAGTTTGCTTCTCATATTTCTTCCTTCAATTTGTGTGTATATACACTGATTTAGGAGCATGGCAGTGATGGCACCAAACTGTCATTGGAAAATAATGTTGATATACTCTGATTTAGGATATTAGAAATTTAGAATTGTGCTGGACTGTTGTGGTTAATTACTAATTTTAGTTAATAATATTTGTTATTTTATTAACAAATATCAGTGATAATATTTGCTAGATAATATGTTTGGGACTGGATCTAATTCATCCAATGATGCAGCTGCCTCTTCTTTAGCTAAAAGAAGCAAAAATGCTCTAGGAAATAGGTCAGATATTGGGTGGAAACATGGAATTGATGTTCAGGGCAATGGTAGAAAAGTCAAATGTAATTGTTGCTCTAAGATTGTCAGTGGAGGAATTTTAGATTCAAGCATCATCTTGCTGGAACTAGAGAGGATTCTAAGCCTTGTGCTACAGTGTTCAGAAGAAATTAAAATTCTAATGATGAAAATTATTGCAGAGGCCAAAGAGGCATCATTGAAGAAAAGAAGATTGAATAGCATTGATGAAGATGAAGAGCAAAGTGGGGGGGGTGGGGGGTGAGACAATTAGCTCTCAAAGACAAGGCATGTTTGCTTCCAAAGGAAAAGGAAAAGTTGCTAGTGGTGGGGGAGTTCAAGCAACTTTAAATCAAATGATGAAAAAGAACTACAAAGAGGATGTTGATAGTCAAGTTGCTAAATTTTTTTACACAAGTGCCATTTCATTTAATGCTATTAGAAATTCGGCATTTGCAAAAATGTGTGAGATGATTAGAAAATATGGAGTTGGTTATAAACCTCCATCTTATCATGATGTTAGAGAGAAGCTCTTGAAACAAGCAGTGGAGAAAACTAATGCACTGCTTGAAAAGTATAGGGAGGAATGGAAGAGAACAGGTTGCTCAATCATGTCCGATGGATGGACAGATTAAAAAAGACTTTCCATTTGTAACTTTTTGGTGAATAGTCTAAGGGGGACAGTATTTCTGTATTCAGTGGATACCTCATATATCTCAAAAATAGCTGACAAAGTTTTTAAGATGTTGGATGATGCTGTCACATTTGTTGGAGAAGAGAATGTAGTTCAGGTGGTTACTGATAATGCTACAAATTTCAAAGCAGCAGGAGGATTGTTGATGCAGAAACGGGAGCACTTGTATTGGACCCCATGTACTGCCCATTGCATTGATTTGATATTTGAGGATTTTGAGAAGCATTTGAAGATGCATGAAGTTACTATTAAAAAGGGAAGAAGGGATCACCACCTACATATATGGTAGGTCAATGCTCATTAGCATACTAAAAAAGTTCACAAAAGGAAGAGACTTGATTAGGCCTTGTATGACTAGATTTGCCACGGCTTACTTGACTTTAGCTTGTCTCCATGAATTGAAAGCATCATTGATGAGCATGTTTAGTTCTAAAGAGTGGAAAAGAAACAAGTTTGGAACTTCACAAGAGGGAAGAAAAGTAGAAAATGTAGTTTTAGATAGTCAGGTTTTGGAGAATGTAACCACAGTGCCTCAAAGCTATTACCCTTTTATGGTGGTCCTTTGATTGGTGGATTTGGATGTAAAACTCGCCATGGGTTTCATATATGAGGAGATGGATTGTGCAAAAGAAAAGATTAAATACAACTTAATAATATTAAGAAAAGGTAAAATTTTCAAACTTTGTCTCATTTAAAATTTAATTGTTTGTGTAACTATTTCTAATGCAACATATTTGGCTATTTGTGTAGCTATGAACCGATTTGGAAAATTATTAATGAGTGGTGGGATAGCCAGCTTCATAGGCCTTTGCATGCAGCTGCATATTATCTTAATCCTCACCTGCATTATGAGCCTAATTTTAGAAATGATGATTCTGAGGTGAAAGAAGGGCTGTATTTGTGCATGAAAAGATTGGTCAAGGATCTTGCAAAAAGGAATAAAATTAGTATGCAGCTTATTGAGTTTCATTATGCTAGAGGGCTTTTTTCTATAGACAGTGCAAAGGCCTGTAGGAAGGCAATGCTTCTGCAGAATGGTGGGAGATGTTTGGGGATGGATGTCCAGAGTTGAAGAAGTTTGCTATTCATGTTTTGAGCTTAACTTGTAGCTCTTCTGGGTGTGAGCGTAATTGGAGTTCATTTGAAATGGTAATTGAAGTTTATAACTTTATTTGTGGTTTTTAATTTTCTTTGTTTACTTTAGATAATCACATAATTTTGTTTTTTGTTATTTTCTAATTAATTCTAGGTCCATACAAAGAGAAGAAACTGCTTGCATCAGAAGAAGATGAATGATTTGGTTTATGTGATGTATAACTTGAAGTTGAAAGTAGACAGATAAGAAAAACTGTTGCTCTTCCACTTGATGACATTCAATCTGATGATGAGTGGATAACGGAAGAAGGAGATAATGTTGATGAAGAAAATGTTGAACTTGAACAACCTCAAGGTGAAGGTGATGGTATTGGTAGCAATGTTGAATTAGTTGGAGGAAGTTCAAGTAATCCTACTTTAGATGCATTGGATCTTGATAATTTGGATCTTGATAATTTGGCTTTTGATGATGATGTTATTGGTGAACATTTTTCATCTAAGGAAGAGCTTGATAGTGATGGAAGAGATGATGATGGTGATCTTGGAGCAGATGATATTTTTAGAGGATTGAACATGGATATTTGAAGACATTAATCTTTCTTTTAGTTTTAAATGTTGTCATTTTAACTTTTTAAGAATTTATGTTTTGTATGAAGTATGAACATATGTTTTATATGGTGTAGTTTGAACTTATCTAGTAGTAATGTATTACTAGACTTGTTATTTATTATTGTGGTTTACTATTTTGCTTTATTATAGGGTTGAAATGTTGAACTATTATGTTATATATAAGTATTTTAATTTTTTTTTATATTAAGTAAACTCTTACGAGTTTACGAGTCGAGCTTACGAGTTGAGTTTATGGAGCCCTCACAAGTTTACGTAAACTCTCGAGTTTGACAACTATGGTATCAAATATATGAAAGTTCAAACTCTAAAAGATAAACCAAAACAACATGAAAATTTTGAGCACACCTTTTCATCAAAGAGTTCATTGGACCTCCTATTTGGCATTTGCTCTCCTGTTGATGCACCATCGGTGTAGAATCCAATAAATTCAGACAAAGATTGTAGCGTCAAAGAGCGCAATTCAGGAAAGTTAATTTTACCTACACTGCTTCCCACTTCCGAGGTAACAATCTCCTTCAAAGAGTTACACTCAGAAACTTCAATTGTTTCAAGCGCAGAAAGATGTTTAATCATAGAAGAGAAGAAGACATTCTTTAATTGACCACACATCTTGAGCCTGATGATTTTCAATTTGCAGAACGAATCATTTGTAAGTTGACTGTGGCATATATGCTCCATGTTGTTGACTTCATAGAGAAACAATGACTCTAATTTGGGAAATGCTTTCTCTAGATGTATTTCGTTCTTTGAATTGATGATGGACTTAACTTTGGAGTTGCTTACAATGGACAAATATTTTAGATGTGGAAATCCTTCATAATTCAATTCACAGAAAATATCTTCGACATCATTTAGCTGTCCCAACGACAAATTTTCAACTCTTTCCAATAGTCTTTTGATATCCTTTAGATAATGAATGCTAATACCTTTTTCTAGCTGAAATGCCAAATATCTTGATGCTTCACATGTCTCTAGCATGTTGAAATCCAACATTTGATATGGATTGAAATCTCTAACGACGATCCTGTAACTATCCAACTTGTCAAAGAACAAGTTCTTAGGCAAATAGGTAACTTTTGGGATCTGTATGTCTAGTGCTGTTAACTCCCCCAATTGCCTCAGTTCAGAAAGACTGGCATTTCCACTTTGGATCCCTTGTCCTCCTTCATCTGTCCATTGAATCAGGCTGTTTCCCATATACAACTCTTCCAAACTAGTCAACCTTGACAATACATCAGCAGGAATCTCTTTAAGTTTAAAACAATTACTTATGTCAAAAATTTGAGGCTTGGCTAATTTCGTCAATTCAACAGGCAAACATTGTATATCAGATCCTGATAAACTAAGAACTCTTAATTTCCCCAACTCTCCTATGATAGATAAATTCTCACCTATCTTACATCGCTCCAAACAAAGCATTCTGAGCCTTTTTTAAGTATTGAATTGATGAAGGTACTTTGGGTGATAGATGAATGCCAGTCAATATCAACACCCGGAGTTCTATCATTTCATCAAAAATCTCATCTGGTATTCTCAGACGTGGATCCTTATTGTCAAGATGGAAGACTCTAAGTCTAAAACGGTTCAGTTTTTTAGGAAACTCCTTCATGATGTCAGTCATATCACAATGCTGTAAGGAAATAGCAGTGTACCTTCTAAACTTGTCCTGGTCGGGCCATTCATCTAGTTTTCCCTTTGTCACTGCAAATGCATGCATCTGCTGGGACGCTATTGACAAAGCCTCAACACGGATAATATCTTGCATGGTGAAACGATCGCTTGAAAAACTATCAGACAATAAACTCAACTCTTTCAATTTTCCAACCAACGCATGTACTCTATCTCTAGCTTCCCGTACAGTGTAAACTCCGTGAAATAAACCCAAACCAATGCGATATCTCACCAAGTCAGTAATTAATGCATCATGACCCATACGAGCACAAAGTAAGAAAGTGTGCTTGAGCTCCTCATTTTCTAAAAGATCATAACTCAGCTTTGTGGAAAACTCGGGCATTGCTGTTAAGTGTTGCCTTTCAAGCTTTCGATATGCATCCTCCCATATCGGAAGGCTCTTATTTTTTAATGCATTTGCAGTTGTTACAATTGTCGTGGGCAACCCTTTACACTTCTTTGCAATTTGAGTTGCTAATGTTTCAAACATTGAATTTCGATCACCTATTTCTGCCATGGTCTTAAACATCGTCTCTGCTTCCTTTTCCGTTAATGCTTTTACACAAAAAGTTTGTATTCCTTTCCCGTCCATGTGTAGGAAATAAATAATTAAAAAGAAGAGTTAATTTATGTACAAGGTAAATATTAGAAAAAGTGCACCTTCCATGTCAATGAGAATATTTTTCTATTTTTATAATTTTTATTTATTTTTGCATGAATTAGAAAGTATTGTTAAAGAGTTGAAAGGCTTAGTAGTACCTTTTCAGGAAAGAGAACAAGCTTTGTGCATCTACGGTTTCTTTGCTGAATGGTTCCAGCCTGTCACAAAGTTCAATAGCCAGGTCATTCAACGTTAAACAGACTCTATGATGTTATCAAAGAGGATCAGAGGAATGTTTTTTCCGTTCTTGGCAGGAGCAGTGTTGCTGCTTTAGTCCAATTGCTCACAGCAACATCTCCATGCACGGTTAAGGGAGAAGACGGTTACCGTTATATGCTCTCTTGTGGAAGGAGCTGTGAAAGTGGCTAGTTTCAGAAGGAGTTCTGCCACCTCTTATAAGACTTGTTGAATCTGGTAGTGCTGTGGCTAAAGAGATGGCTACGGTATTTCTTCAGAGATTGTCAATGTCGGCAGAAACAGCCCGTGCCATTGTTGGACACGGTGGGGTTCGGCCATTGATTGAGCTTTGTCAAAGTGGTGATTCTGTGTCACAGGCTGCTGCGCCTGTACTTTGACGAATGTATCAGCTGTTCCTGAGATGAGACAGGCTTTGGCTGAAAAAGGTGTTGTGAGGGTTATGATCAATCTCCTTCATTGTGGAATTTTGTTAGGTTCCAAAGAGTATGCAGCAGAATGCTTGCAGAATCTCACTGCAAGCAATGGGAATCTGAGAAGGTCTGTTATATCAGAAGGTGGTGTTAGGAGTCTTCTGGCCTATCTTGATGGTCCACTTACCCAAGAATCTGCAGTTGGAGCATTGAGGAATCTGGTTGGATCAGTTTCTGAGGAGACTTTGGCTTCTCTCAGTTTGCTTCCCCGTTTGGTTCAAGTGCTGAAGTCTGGATCATTGGGTGCTCAACAAGCTGCCGCGTCTGTCATCTGCCGACTTTGCAGTTCAGTGAGACGAAGAAAATGGTTCGTGAAGCTGGGTGCATCCCTCTTCTTATAAAGATGCTTGAGGCTAAAGAAAATGCTGCTAGAGAGGTTGCTGCTCAAGCAATTTCAAGCCTAATGGTTCTGTCCCAGAATCGGAGAAAAGTGAAGAAGGATGATAAAAGTGTGCCAAATCTGGTCCAGTTGCTTGATCCAAGCCCTCAGAACACTGCAAAAAAATATGCAGTTTCTTGCCTTGGATCACTTTCTCCAAGTAGGAAATGTAAGAAACTAATGATTTCATATGGAGCAATCAGGTATCTTAAAAAGCTTACAGAGATGGACAATCCAGGAGCTAAAAAGCTACTTGAGCGGTTGGAAAGAGGGAAATTGAGAAGCTTGTTCGGCAGAAAGTAGAGGAACCATTGAAAGTTGAAAATGGCTATTTGTATCATGAAGCTTTATCTTTTGTTACTTTTGTTCTCATCAATGTTGTTTCATTGTCTATATGAAACAAGTAGCTTAGAGTGTAAACTGTGGAATGAGAAAGTTTGGTAATCTGTGTAATCAATGTTTAGATTATATAATATTTTATCTTCCTGTATCTTCTCTGTCTCTCTCATTTGATTTCTTTTTAGAAACAACTCATTTTGCTAGCATTTGAACTCTGGTCAACAAGTTAAAAGTCTCAAACTTAAGGTGATTTATCTCTGTTGCTCTCCTGTCTGTTTTTTTAACACTCTAGCTGGCACATTGCCGAGCAATCATTCTGTCAAGTTTGGATCCCTAATGATATTGTAAATTTGTAATTGAATCAGAATATGCTATTGCTAAAGTCATCATCAGTTTACCAAATTTTGTTCAGTTGCTCAGATTCTTTTTCATCAAAGAAATACTTGTTGTGTGGTGAACACAAGGATGTGTTTCTAGTGAGCTCTCACGGTGGTTGTTGGTGTCTCCGGTGGTGGCACCTTCAAGAACTCTAATGCTTAAGTCAGTATTAGTCTTAGTATGAGGGAGTATGAGAGAGCGTATGTACCTAATAGGTGTGGAGTCCTTTATATAAGGATTTTTGGAGGGAAATTCTATTAGAACTAGGTGCCACATGGCAGCATGCGTTTGGGTGCCCAACTACACGCGTTCCTTGCCGCTAGGTGCGTTTGGTGCCGTGCCGAGGTCGAAGTAGAGTTGACCTGGGATAGCATGGAGACATGAGCCGGGATACCCGAAGATGTTAAAACCGGAATAGGTGGTGTGGGACTGACTTAGACCCATAGGTCTGAGTAGTCTCCAGAACAGTTGCCTCCAAGCCGGTGATGCTTGAGGAAGCATCGTCGGCTTAAGAGTCTACGTCGGTTCGAACAACATCTAAAACAATACTCAACTGCCAAGCAAATTTTTACTACGAACTTCTGTAATTGCTGTGCTGATGTAAATTATGAATGAGCATAAGAGTTTTTTGAGACATTGAGCATTGTTGCATGTTTCTTTAATGGCATTACATGTTTAATAAACAAATAATATTCATTTTCTAGGTAGGTTGAACAAAACCTTGTATATTTTCTCTTTTTGTTTTTGTTTGTATTCTTTGTTCTGTTTTTATTTTGTTTAGGGAAAACTTCTACTTTCTTAAATCAACTTCAAGTGTGCTACTTTGCTACACTTTAGTTAAATCTTTTCAAGTTATCTTGATGCCCTGAACCAACTTCAATGTTATTAAGATAATAATTACTTACGACCCGTAAGATAAAGAATGAAGTATTTTATTCGAGTTTATTGTGGTGATACCATTCAGAGGAATGAAATCCATTATTTTTCTGAAACCTCATGATCTTGTATTTTCCAGAAAGCAAGCAGATAAAGTCTTAACTTTTAACATATCAATAGCTGTGGAAGTGCTATTAAACGTTTGTCGTTTTGTGAGTCATCTTTATATCTCTGTCATTTATTTTCTTGGTTGCGGAATTAGCACCACCAGGATACTTGTGAAACAAAAACACAATGTCTAAGTAAGATATGTTTTACTAATGCATTAAACAGTATCCAACCCCACGATGACTTTGGGAGGTTGTATGCTCTGTACTGTAGCCATTTGCAACACACCTCACTATGTGAATAACATTCTAAGCATTATGGGTAATTAATTGGCATATCTTTTATTGATTAATTATTTTTATCTAGATTACTGTATCCTATCTTTTATTGATTAATTAGGAACATGCATAATATGATCAAACTAACTTAACAGGAATTTTTTTATATGCAAGGTTGGAACTCAATATTTTGTCTAAGAAGAATCAAATATATATCACTTGAACTAATAATTCGTTAGTATCTTTTTATTGATTAAACATTTTAAACATTATACCTAAGTTTACAGTAAAAATCCAAATAATGATTTTAATATCAAAACATATTGATACAATTTAAACTAGGTTTTATTGTTTACAAAAGGTCAATTTTTCCCTAAATTTCAACCAAAGTGGCATACTAAGAGTATCACCAATAACCAACTACAAGTTATTAAAATCTACTGCCTCCGTACCTATATATAAGATTCTTTTGAGAAATTTTCTTTGTTTCTTTTTATAAGTCCTCTTTCAAATTGTCTCTTGCATTATTTTTTTTACCAAAATATGTAACACCCTCATTTTAGTATCATAATTTATTTCTTAATATATGTAAAATTGTTTCTGATAAACCGAGGAATTAAGAAACTAATAGTTAATCTTAATTTCTCTATACCAAGGGTTGACATGTGAAAAAGAACTAAATGACTATAAATTTGTCATTTTGAGCTTAGAAATATGTCATATATATTAAATATAATTGAGAATTTTTTGAAAATTTTCTAAAATTCTTGTAAAAATGGTTAAATTACCCTCCATTGTCTGCTAAAACTATAGCCAATATAGGTTTGACATATGGAAGATACAAAATGAATATTATTAGTTCATTTTTGGGTTAGATATTCAATTTTATAATTTCTAGTAAAATTTTGCAATTTTTTAAGTTAAAATGGAATTTCTATGAATTTTTAACTCAAAAATACCCAATAAATACTTAAAATTTTGAAATAAATTATATAAAATTAATTTTAAATTTCAGAAATTATTTTTAATCAATAATTAAAGTGCTCACAAATTTTCAATAAAAAAAATTTATTCATTCGTTATAAAAATCACATTACTATAGTTTAAGTCGCTTATATCGACTCAGTCGATTCGCCTGTAGAGAAAACGAAATGCAGAGACTTGGGAGAGCATAGATTTGGCACATTCACTCTTTGTTCCATAGACCCACTCCCTTGTTTTTTTCACATGTTGTGAAAGAAAGTAAAAAAAAATAAAATCTTACAAGTCCACAATTTTTGACTATGCTACCTATTCTTCTTTTATAAAAAAGCTACTCATGGGTCATATGTTTTCACTCTTCATCCTCCCTCACACTGGTTGAATTACTCTCCCCTTCTTCCTAGCTCATTCAAATTTATTTTAACACTCAAAATTCTCTATTCTCTTCCTCATTCAACCTTTATCCAAAACCACCACTTAGGAGCTCCAAGTGCCACTTTTCCTCTTTTTCTTCAAAGCTTTAACTAAGGTATGGGGGGAGAGTGGGGCTATTCTTATTTAATTGTTTTCATATAGATGGTTTTGGAGTGGGTTTTTTTTTTCCTAAAACCCTTAGCTTTTACTTTTCATTTAATTGCTTTCAAGTAGATGATTTTGGAGTGAATTTTATCCCCAAAACTCTTAACTTTAATTGCTTTTATGTAGATGGTTTTGGAATAGATTTTACCCCCAAAACCCTTAGCTTTTTATTTTCCCATTACTTTTTTTATTTTCTTTTTTTGTTGTTGTTGCATTTTACTCATGTTGTTGTTCTTTTCTTATCTTGCTGCCCTATTTTGTTCTATGGCTTTGGATGCTTGTTTGATGTTGTTATTAACATTTAAATGTTGGTTTGTGTTGGTAACTTATCATAAAACGTTAAAGGTTTGGTTATAAACCACTAAATCCATAAACAAGAGTGAAAAGCTTGCAAACTTTCCTTAATGTAACAAGAAGCTGAAAAAAAAAAGCATTTGAACTATGGCTCCTTGAACCTTATGGCTAAGACCTTCCAATGAGGACTTAATAGATGATCACTTTCTTAAGAACTCCTAAATTTTGTTTTGCTTATTTAGAGTTAATAACTTGATGAAAGAAAAGCTTTTTAGAAAGAAGAACTTGATGTCCAGCAAACTGTTTTAGTTTTCTGCCTAAACAGTGCTCACTGTTTTTACCATATTTTGAGTTATACTTAATATTTTTGAGTGCTTGTTTTTTTTTTGGAAAGTAGAAAAAATTTTCTCCGAAATAGGCTCAAGAAGAACTTAAAAAAGTTAAGAATTGACAAAGTTATACTTTTTCAAATTTAGAACTACTTTTCTAAAAATGTTAACTGGCAGTTAGTACAAAAAGGAGATTTTAGAAAAGTTTGTTGTGTGTTGCCCAAAACCCTTAGAATGACTAAAAACTAGACTTAATAAGATTTTCAGGCATATATAGTTTGTCTATGTTCATTTCCATTTACTATTTTTAATAATTTTTAGAATCTAAAAGTTATACACTTTTTTGACAGGAAACACCTGCAAACAATTGCAAATTTTGAAAAAACACCATAAATTGGATAGACCTTGGTTTTCAAAGATCTTTGACTTTTTGGAAAGATTTTTCAGTGTAATTTTTGAAAATAATTGACTTGGTTGCTAAAAAAATTGAAGTGGGTTACGAAAATGACAAAAGAGAGCCACTAGTCCTCCAATAGGGTCTGCTGACCCCTCTGTTTTGTTATTTTTGTATCTATTTTTGTAGATTTTTGCTTGAGATGATCCCTATTGATGTAGAAACAAGACAAAAATATCTTTCCAAAAAACTATAAATAATGTCAAAAAAAAAATCATTTACCTATCCAAATTGAAATTCAAAATTGAGGCATGAATCTATTGCCCCTAGAGTCTGTTTTGAGCAAAAATATATGATACTTTTTCTAGTTTGTAAAATACCACTTTCTTAACACTTAGAACTTACAGGACATATCTAGTGAGAGGTTTATATTTATATAAGAGTGAGAGGAGTAAATCTAGGCTGTACAACCATACATGGATGGTCATGATTTAATGTTATGTGACCATTTAAAAAGTCATGTGACTTTTTAAAAAATACACATGACTTTAAATGTTTTAATCTTGACCATTCATGACAAGATTGAATGGTCAATATACATTCCTCTCAGTCTTATATAAAAAAAGCCTTCTCATTAGATACGTTTCCTAGAACTTAAATGTAAACTTTTTTAATGAAGGTTAAACATAATTTTTCTTAATAAATATAACTTCTCTATTTTTTTCCAATTGTAAAGGATTCTTATATAATTTGATTATAAAGACCTAGTTTTGATATAATCCACAAGTAACTTGGTTTACATAATTTCTTTGAATCATGACTAACTAACCAAACTTTAGCTTTGATAAAATGAATTAATCATGGTATTAGGAACCTCTAAGTAATTCAGTCATCAATATGAAAAATCAATTATACGCTTAATCTTAATTAAACAAGTTAAAAACTTTATTAAGTACCTGAGCACATACTTAAAATATTTTAATAATCAAATCCTAACTGATAAATAATTAGTATCTAAATTAAGATTCCCTAAGTAAAATTTAATTATTAAATTTGGAACTTAAAATTAATTAGATTAAATTAAATTAGATGGATGAAACATTGAGTTCTTTTATTGCTTACATTTATATCTAATTTTGTGACTCCAAATTATTATATTGTGATAAAAAAACTCTATGTCTGTACTAAGAGACAGAGATGTTAAGGAGAGACTGTGCTAGTGCTCAGGTGTACTGAGACTAGGGAAACCTCTGTCCAAATTATGAGTGTCAAGTAAGGCCAGTAATTAGAAAATATAGTAATGTGATGCGAAGGACATGCAGTGGCATGATACCCTGCATGAGGAAATAAAAGGTAGGGCCCACTTGCAGAGGTCTTGGGGATAAGGTGTTGAGCAGTAAGGTCCTAATGACCAAGGTAGCACTTTTAAATTGGGATATTCGCCTGACCAAGATTGACAACCTTGATAATTGCTCAACATTTTAGGGTTGGTATGAGAAGTATACCTCTAGATGGATTGTGAATGTCCTGAGCTGATGCTTTGTCTCTTGATGAAGATAAGGACTATACCATGTGAAAAATTTTGAGAGAGGTACATGTTTTCCCAACTACTTCCTGATTTGGTGGGAAGTATGGATCCATACAGAGTTAAGAGTAGTTATTACAACTTAGACAAGCCTTAACTAATTATAAGCAAAATAATAATAATGTAGAATTAAATATAAACAAAACTTAACTAATTTTATCCTATTTAATTATATCCTCCCAAAATACCCTTCATTAAATTGAGATTCAATTTCCAATGACCTTTTTTTATTCTTGATATCAAGTTTCAATAAAAAGCAATTTAGGAAAAAAGTTTATTTTTAAAATAAAATTAGTAACATTAAATGATGTTAACTAATTCTCTTCATTAGCACATAAGTTAGTTAATTTTGTTTATATTTGAGTTGGGTTGGAGTATTATTTTATGTAAAATCAAGAATTTGAAATTTCACATTTGTTAGAATTTCTAGAATTCTAGTTTTCCGTTATCAACAAAAACCACTTTTTTTGAGAATGAAGTTTTCATTTGTCTTTTCTGCAATTTTTTCTACCAATAAATGGTGTTCCGATAGTTGAGAGAGAGAGGGATGGTTACGGTGTGCCAATGTCCATGGTGTTTCAGGCGGCAAAATTTGGAGATCTCCACTGTCAAAGCCAACAATTCAACAACTACTTGACAGGTATTTATAAGGTTAACTTTATTCAGAAAATAGTTGGATTTTAAGAGTAGTGATATTTAGACACTCACACATTATAAATTGACACCTTTAATTTCTTTCTATCTCTCTCTTTTAATTACATCATATATCTATTATATCTATCACTTCTTTCTTTTATTTTTTTTTTCTTTTTAGGTATATATTAGCATTTGGCTGTTCAACAAAGATTTTTTAGATTTTAATATGAGGAAGGTAACAAGAAGTACGTATGGACCAGTCTAAAAATATTATAATGGTTATTTAACATTTTTACATATTTGTAGGTAAGTTTATATTTTCCCCGTCTACAAGCAGTGGGCGAGGAGTAAACTGCAAATGGCCTGAGGTTGTTAAAGGTGCTCCTGATTAAGGAGCTCAATCTCTATGCCACCACTGCTAACTGCTCCAACCTCCTCCGCCTTCCCACACACCACCACATTGATTGTAGTCATCAAGGAGTCTAAACCACTAACAGTAACATATTTTGAGGAAATACAATTAAACTTTATAAATGAAGCACTCTTTTTGTATTTAAAAACCATACATACCTCCTGTAGAATTACAGGACAATTTTATTCACAAAACACTCCTTTTACAACTTACAAACCATAGTACATACACGTAGAAATACATGTCAACATTATTCATTAAAACGCCTTATAACTTAAGAAACATACACAACATCTGTAGAAATGCATGCCAAGTTGCCAACTTTCTCCATGGACCATCCTTCTCTAGAAATACATTCATGTCAACTTTATTCATAGAAAACCCTTCAATAACTTAATTTAAAACGATACAAACCTCCTGTAGCAATACAGGTCAAATATATGAAACACTTGTCTTATTATTTGAAAACCACACACATCTCTGCTCCTGTATAGATACAGGATCACTTTATTCATAAAACACCCTTGTATAACTTAAGAACCATACGCATTTCCTGTAGCTATACAGGTCAACTTTATTCATGAACAACGCACTTCAACAGAAAAGAAAAGCCCTTGATGTCGATAGTTGTTGTCGTGAAGCTATCATTGCCTTCTTTGAGTCCCCCTGATTCCCTGTAACTTGATTTTTTATTTTTATTTTCAAAAACAATTACGTTAGATAGTAGCTGAAAGTAAAACAATCTCGAACTTATAGGTAAATAAGTCGAATCTGTTCAAGAGTATAGCGAGTGGAACCCAAACTTTGATAAGTAAAAGATTTACAACGTTTAAACCATATTGTGTAAGGCTGACACTATCAAGTTTCAGCATTTATATGAGTTTTTAGCTATCCTCATTTTATAATTATAGTTCTGACAATTATGACTTTGTATCCATGCTTTAGCTACTTGAATCCATTATCATATCTAAACTTTTTTTTTCTTCTCAATTTTTCAAAATAAACTTGTCATGTTATCATTTATTATGTTCAGATCCAGTTTTCATCAGATGAAAATTATAAATGCAAGAAAGAAATCAAACTCACTAATATTCCATGTCTTCTGCTCTGTCGCTGTGCATGATAAAAAGAAGAAAACTAGTTTTCAAGGGTACCACGAGGGTACGCAATGACAATTAACTTCTCTCACCCGACAACAATTTCCTGAAGCAAATTATTAACAAAAGTGAGGTGATTAGAGATAACCAAAACATATTGGGTTAGCATATATATTGATTTAACATTCCCAATTCTTCATTTATGTAGAAAACAGAAACAAAGAAACGTTATTAGATGATGCATGCCTTCACTCACTACTCAGTAAGTAGCAGTTGTTTAGCATATATTAATTGCATGTCCATGACAAATAGCTAATCATATATGTACTTACATACAAGTCAAGGGAATTGTCGCCAAACTAACTCAGTCTGCCTCCTCCTCAAACTGCTGCATGATCACAGAATTAATATCACCTTCCCAATCGACTCCATCTATTTCCACATTCAACATCTCTGGCACTTTGTCACCAAGACGGAAAAGTTTTGTGCTGTTGCATTGGGTGAACTGTACTTCTTCCAAGGATGGGAAATTCAATCTGGAACTCCCCGTGTAAAAGCTTTCAATGTTTGGTAATGAGTCAAGAGTCAAAATCTCAAGCTTCCCAAATATCATCTCATTTTCATATTTATCTTTATCTTCACCTTCACCTTTGTGTTCATCTTCATCTCCCTCTTTAGCCACTATTTCTTTCACTGATTCACATTCCTTAACTGTGATCTCCTCAAGGTTCATTAACTTTTTCGCTGCTAAAGATGTAAATAGATATTGCAATTCGGGACAGTTGAATATAGACACCCTTTTCAGATAAGAGAAAGACACCGTAGAAGCCGAATTTACTAAAGTTCTCAAATGAGGACAATCGAAAACATTTAAGTCGTGGAGGTTCTCACAGATTGTGTCTAACCATGATGAGTCCTTTGACCCAATGGACTGTTGCTCGGATATTTGGAATAGTGACAATATTTTTAACTGTCCAAGCATCCCGTCCTCACCAATGTTGACGTTTTCAGCAAGGAATATCTCGGGATTATTCCAATAATCCATACTCATTTCTGTTAAATTGGGTGCCTTTTGGAGTATTTCAATGGGCAACATAGCCTTCTTATTCTCATCAGCATCAAAGAACAGAGAAATTTTCTCTAAGTAGTTGAGGCCTTCCGCAAATTGCTCTGACCTAAACCTTAAGCTTGATGCCGAAATGTGTTTCCAATCGAGTGTCAATTTTTTCAGGTTGGAAATGACCTAACAATTGAAGGCAAAACAAATTGGGTAGAAAGGAGTGTGAATTAGAAGATGAAACAAGGAAAAAGTTGAGAGTACAGATTCTATGATGCTTACCTTTAGATTTGAGATAAGAGGGTGTCTGTTAATTAAAGTACTCTTACCTTCATCCTCACCCATGGGATGTGTATTTTGAAATAACTCCAACTCACGACAATCCAACACAGATAATTCATTTAAGGCAGGGCATTCCAGAGTGAATGTTTGAGGGTAAAAGTACGTGACCTGTGGCAATTTATAAAGATCCAACTTCTCTAAACGAGGAAACACAAACTTCTCTGTTACGTTTGCTGCTGTGCCTTCTTCCTTTTCAACAATTTCTCGCAATTTATCACAAGATTCTATCTCAAGTTTCTCAAGCTCCTTAAGATTTTTTGCAAGGGAAGCAGGAAATAAAGTTAGCAGCTTTTCACAATCACCAACAACAATCTCTTGCAGATTTTGAAAAAACAGAACTCCTTGACTTTTCTTTTCCCAAACATGCGTCAGCTCCGATAGCCCTTTTAAAGTCAATATCTTCAGTTGGGATGCTGTTCCAATATCTCAGTGTCATTCATATAAAAAATTACCTCTACTTTGTTGTTATCCCGCACTTCCAATTCTTCTAAGTTGTTTAAATGAGAAAGAATAGCAGATGGAATTGCATATTGTAGAGTACAGTTGTGCAGCTCCAAAGTTACCAAATTGCGCAACATTTGGTTTTGCCGACCAAAAGTATTAGGAACATACTCCCTGTTCAGGGCTTCAAGAAACTCCTGCCAATTAATATTGCAACAGGTTTATCATTAGATATTTAGATATATCATATTCATTGCTTGCACCGCACGACTGCTTCTACCTATAAACGTTACAAATTTACAATGATTATCGTTTTAGCGTCTTTAGACCAAGTAATAAAATGGATTGGCGTTGCCAACAAGGGTTGGCACATTTGATCCACTTACACTAGTTGTAATTTGGATTCGGTTCTCATATTTTTTCTGTTGATAGATGATATATAAATTTTATTATAAATTCTTGCTGAAGTTAGTCTTTCTTAACTTTACAAGGGGATATGCCTTTTCTTAATATAAACTTTTACTCTCATAAAAAAAAAAAAAAGGATTAGAATTGAATCTAACTAAGTTGCACGTAAATCATGATTGTCATTCATATATCTTTCATTTCATAAAAACTGGGATCTATTACACGGTTTCAAGAAAATATTTTAATTTAAAAATTACTTTTAAGTTTAAAATATTATAAAATTATCAAACAACTTTCTTTTTAAATTTAAGCTTCTATTTTTAATTTTAATATAAAATAAAATCTAAAATCTAAAAAAACTAGGCTAAAAACTATCGTTATAAATAGAAAAGAAATAGAAAGTATTATATTAATAGAAAAAACAGAGTATTATATTGTCTTAATAAATTTGTATATTTTTATTAATAAGTTTCTATATAATTTTTCAAACAAGAGCTAAAAAAATAATTTGTAATTTTTCACTCTTGGAAATTAGAAATCACCTTCAACGTGACTTTTAAAATAATTTTATTATAAAAATCAACAAAAATTATATAATAATTCATGATTAAAAGACAATGTAATTTTTTTACATTATCAATATATTTCAATTAAATTTTTTTATTTTGTAAATTAAACTACTTTGGTCATATTTTGTAAATTTGCAGTATCATTTACATTAATTCAATATTATATTTTGTATATTTGAGTGAGCATTGTTGTTGAGGAATGTAGTTTGAAATTAGTTAAAATTTGCTTATATTTAAGACTAGCATACATTACTTTTTTTTGCTTATATTCGAGACCAAAGAGGGTATAATTATTGTACTAAACATCAATTTTGCTTATCCCCATCTACATATTTGTTATAGGTGATCAACTATTTCTTCAATAATTTTATAAGTCCTTAATCTCCATTTCTTAATAAGTTAATACTGTGCTGAGGAAAACATCGTATGCTTGAGGGGCATATAACCTTCCAATAAAATATGAAATCAAAGCTCTAGTGATATTTAAAATTAGATAGCGTTTAGTCTAACTTATTTTGAGATTTTTTCTTTCTTAAATGGAAAAGATGGTGGAATAAAATTATTTAAGAAAAGAAATTTAAAATAGATATGTTTAATGAAGAAAACTAAAGAAAAAAAAGTGGTTTTAAAAAGATAGTTTTAGAAAATGTTAACTTCTACTTTTCCTTTTTTTTTTTATTTAAAATTTCAAGATAATACACTATAAAAAATTTTAACCTAAGATTAACTTTTAAAACTAAAAAATTACGAAACAACTTTAACTTTAAATTTAAACTTCTTATTTTTAGTTGTAATTTTAAAGTAACTTTTAATCTACAGAAAAGTCATATCAAACACTAGTTACCTTAGTTTTACCACAACAATTTTGTGATGATTGGTTAACTATCTATTTCTTGAATGAGAAAGTGAATAACTTTGATATTGAGATTAATTTTATGTTAGTATAAAGATTTTTACACTCTCAACCAATTAGAAAACACCTTAGATATATGACTTTTAAAATAATTATTGCAAAAATTAATAATTTTAATATATATAGCAATTTGTGATTAGATGTCAGTATAATAAACGCTTACATTATCGGTGTATTTTAATTGAATTCTTTGAAACATTGAATGACCTAATTTAATCTAATAAGAAATGGTTAACAACTATTTTTAATAATATGTATTTAATGTATAATCAATGATATTAAAATTTTTAAAATGAAAATAAAGTAAAAGGGAAAAACAAATGTGATTAATAAATACTTTGCTAATATGACAGAAATAATATTTAGAGAATAAATGAGTTGTATGTACTAATAGATTTAATATATTATAATAAATTGTTGAAGATATTAGATTCACACAATGCTAATAGACTTAATTAATGAAAGGGTATAATCATTCATCTACTTTTTCTTCCATCTTATTTTTATTCTGATTCTTTTTATTTTTCTCTTTCTTTTTCATTATATCACTTATTACATTTATTATTTTTTTTCTTTTTTCATCTCTTATTTTTCCACCCCAATCCAGAAGTTAATAAGCACTCTTAATCAATTGACTAAAGTGAAGTTCTTACCTGTCGTTGGAACACCCTTTTACGGTGGCGTTAAGATCTTGGTGGAAGAACAAATCGTCGTCATGCGGCTTCCGCGAGACATTAATTCCCCGAAACGATTCCGCATCTATGACTCCTTGGGAGAAATACTTCATCCTGCGGCATTGACATATGTGCACTTTTTTCAAAGACGATAATTGCAGGGTGTCAGTGCCCGAGTAAAAACATATCAGACTTGGTAAGAATCCAGAACAATGCTGTCGAGTCGCTCAAATTTAAAGACTTCTGAAGTTGCATCTCCCACTTCAGCAACTATTTCTTTCACTGAATCACAATACTTGACTGTCATCTCCTCAAGGTTCATTAACATTTTTGCTGCTGAAGATGTAAATAAATACTGCAAGTCGGGACAGTTGGATATAGACACCCTTTTTAAACAAGAGAAAGACACTGTATGTACTAATGTTGTCAAATGAGGACATTGCTCAACATTTAATTCATGCAGCTTCTCACAGGCTGTGTTTAACCATGATGAGTTCTCTGACTCGATGGACTGGAGAGCGGATACTTTGTATAGATTCAATATTTTTAACTGTCCAAGCATCCCGTCCTTGCCAATTTTGGGGTTTTGAGCAAGGAAAATCTCGGCACTATTGCAATAGTTTATAGTCATTTTTGTTAAATTGGGTGCCTTTTGGAGTATTTCAATGGGCAACATAGGCTTCTCATTCTCATCAGCCTCAAAAAACAGGGAAATTTTCACCAAATACTTGAGGCCTTCTGCAAATTGTTCTGACCTAAACCTTAAGCTTGATGCCGAAATGTGTTTCCAATCAAGTCTCGACTTTTTCAGGTTGGAAATGACCTAACAATTGAAGGCAAAACAAATCGGGTAGAAAGGAGAGTGAATTAGAAGATGAAACGAGAAAAAAGTTGAGTGCAGATTCTATGATGCTTACCTTCAGATTTGAGATAAGAGGCTGTGTCTTAATTGAAGTACTTGTACCTTCACCCTCACCCGTGGGATGTGCACTTTGAAATAACTCCAACTTGTCACAATACAACACAGATAAGTCATTTAAGGCAGGGCATTCCAGAGTGAATGTTTGAGGGTAAAAGTACGTGACCTGTGGCAACTTATTAAGAATCAACTTCTGTAAACGAGGGAACACAAACTTTTCTGTTACGTTTGCTGCTGTGCCTTCTTCCTTTTCAACAATTTCTTGGAATTTATCACAAGATTCTATTTCAAGTTTCTCAAGCTCCTTAAGATTTTTTGCAAGGGAAGCAGGAAATAAAGTTAGCAGCTTTTCACAATCACTAACAACAATCTGTTGCATATTTTGAAAGAAAAGAACTCCTTGACTTTCTTTTCCCAAACATGCGTCAGCTCCGATAGCCCTTTTATAGTCAATATCTTCAGTTGGGATGCAGTTTCCAATATCTCAGTGTCATTCATATCAAAAATGACCTCTACTTTGTTGTTATCCCGCACTTCCAATTCTTCCAAGTTGTTTAAATGAGAAAGAATAGCAGATGGAATTGCATATCGTAGAGTACAGTTGTGCAGCTCCAAAGTTACCAAATTGCGCAACAGTTTGTTTTGCAGATCAACTTTCCCATGCAAGACTGCTCGTCGCTTTAGATTATCAGAAAAATACTTCTTGTCGAGGGCTTCAAAAAACTCCTGTAAATATTACAATAAGTTTATCATCAGATATATCATATTATTAATTTTATAATAATATTAATCTTAAACTTATTTGATCATAATATTAATTGACTGAGTGATTAAAAATAACTTCTAAAATGATTTCATTAAATTATTTTTTCAAAGAGGTATAAATTCTAATTTATTCCTTTTCTAATTTTTTCTTAAATTAGATTATTAAATCAATTTTGTCTGAATAAATATGCATTCAATTGATTAGTTAAAATTATATTAATTATATGACAATTATTATTTAACAATTTTTGGTCTCACTATGGTTTACGTACTCATTTACATTTAATTCAGGACAAAAAATATTAATTCATTCATTTATTTTCATTATTGGTTGTTCGCTACCATATATTTTAAGAGAAAATAGATTATGCACTGACATTGTAAAATAGTTTTACACTGTCATCCAATCACAAACTACTATTTATTATAAGTTTGTTGACTTTTATAATAAATACTTTAAAAGTCATATTAATGGTGATTTTTGATTGGTTGACAGTATAAAATTTTTTGCATTGATAATGCATGACCATTAAACTCATATTTTAATATATATTTATATATAACTTTTTACACATTTTAAGGTAAAAAAACTTTATCATAGTAATTAAGAAAATTATAACAAATATATATTCTTATTAAATCAATCAATTTTATATGGATTTTAATTTTATATAATAGAATAATAAATTTATTATATTTTATGGAATGATTTTTATAATTACGGTAATCGATTACCAAGTGATCAAATATAATTAATAAAATATTTTATTTAATTAATTGTGATATATTTAAAATGTTGAAACTATGCAATTAACTATAAGATTAAAATATTAAAAAAACGTACATGTTACATATAACATCAAAACAAAATTAATCAACTTTTTTGTTTGTTTTTCTCTCTTTTTTTTTATTTATCCCACTTATTCATTGTTTTTAAAATACATATGTATTAAAGTTGCATTATTTTCAAATTAAATTTAATTATTTTATAGAACTAAATATATCTATTATATATATCAATTATGATTGGTGTATATAAGCTTCAATTAAGGTAATTAAGAATTTTTAGTTCATAAAAATACATAAGAATTAAGAATATTTTTAAATAAAGTTAATTAATATTCTATTGGTTCTTTGTAAGCAAATTTTGTATGTTTTAAAAACTTATATTTTTCTTTGTACGTTAATAACTTTGTAATTATATTTTGAAAAAAAATATTATTGAACGTTTATAATTTACTTTTAAAATATTATGCATAAATTTTGTTTCCAAAGACAGATATTATACTTTAATTTAAAAAAAAGAATTTTTATATGAGAATATATTATGATTTAAATGTGTAGCAATTTCATCATTTTTATTCTAAAATGGTCAATTACTAATATCTTCCTTTATTCCCCTTGTTTAGTTTTAATGGAGGGATAAATACAAGTAAAAAAAAAATACAAATTTTCCAAAATTTTATTGTTTTTCAAATGTAAGTTTTTATCCTTTAATTTTATTTTTTTTACCTATTTTATCAAATATTTAATTTTGAATGTTTGTTTGCAAACATTATTTTATAGTTTTTCGCTTTCAATTATTGAAATGACACTTTTCTCATTTAAGTTTTGAAAGTTCTCTAATTAAGGAACAAGAAGAATTCCTTCGTTAATTCTCCAAGCCCTCTATCCCTTTCCCCTTACAAAATTAATTTTAAAATTTCTCTCTTTTAACTTTTAATGTTGAATGACCAATCAACAATTAAAAATAAATAGATCCTAACCATAAAAAATAGTATTTCCAAATCAGTGATTAAGTGGATTTTATTTGTACATTTGTTTAAAATAAATTTGATGAGATATCAGTATCCACCCAAATTAACACATACTAGAGAAATTACTTTTTTTTTTTCTTTTGATTAAACATTTTAATGATGTGTCATTACATTTTTGGTTGTGTTCATTAATGATATATCGAGTATATGTCTAGAGGTGGCAAAATAGGTTGGACTAGTAAAGCCGGCCTGAGCCCACCCACTAAAATATAGCGCTTGGACAATAAATTTTGAACCCAAATAAAATGTGGGCCTTTTTAGCCCAATTTGATAAAGTCCATGTTATAATCAAGCTCGGGTTAGGCTAACCCGATTGAGTTTGGGCTACCCGCTTCTTTTTAAATTTTATTGAAAGAAAATCAGATTAAGAAAACTTTAGGAGACTAAAAACAGTTACTAATTCATTGTCTCAAACTTTTATTTGTTTGATATAGGCATTGATATTTGATTTTGACAAATGCTACTTATAAAGTTATAGTACATGATTTCAAAATTACATTTTATCTTTTCCAATTATATATATTTAAGATGTTAGGAGACTTTTGAAACTTTAATTTATTTGACATACATAGGCTACTTACAGGATTACATTACATGTATTACATTTTGTATTTTTAAAGTTGTGTATATTTACAATAGTATAAGACCTTTGCAACATTTACAAACTCATATTAAATATATAACTACTCTTTCTATAACTTTTATAAAATGATGAGCAACATTACCTTTTAATATATAAATGTTTTTTGTATTAAAAACAATCATAGTGATTGTCATAATATCACATTTTAATATTTTTATAAGTGTAATAATATAATAAAATAGTTATTTATATTTTATTTATTACATTAAAATAAATATGTTAACAAAAATAATTATCACAATATATTTCAATCTTGAATTTTGAAAAACAAAATTCAACCAAAAAAAAATAGTGGGCGAGCTTGAAAAACCAGCAACCCACATAGGGCTGGGCTTGGGCATCAAATTAAAAGACTGAATAAAATTTGGGCCCTTTTGGCCTAGTCCGTTATAGCCTATGACCCAAATTGAGCTGGCTCGCAATGGGTCAGGTAGCCTGTTTTTCCATCTCTATATACTAAGTTTCACTTTCATACATAAGATCACAAATTAAACTCTAACTAACATGTTTAAAGGACCTAATTATTTCCTATGATTGAGGATAAAAATGTGATATGAGAATCGAACTGGAAGTGAACTAAAGCAACTTGAAATAAGTAGAGAAAAATTTATGAAGTTCTTAGGCTATGTTTGGCAAAAGTAGCTGAAAAGATGAAAAGCTAGTTGAAAGCTGAAAAACTAGTTGATAGCTGAAAGTTATTAAGCTAACTTATTGAATTATAAGTGTTTAGTAAAATTATCTGTTAAAGTAGTTGATAACTACAAAATGACATGTTTATATAATATTTTTATATTAATTTTAATTTTATTTTATTGATAAAATAAATTTTGGGATAATTATAATTTTAGTTTTTTAATTAATTTTAAACTCTTATAGTTTTTATTTATAAATGAATTATTTTAATTATAATTTTTAGTTTCAATTATGATATTTTTTTTCGTGTTATGCATTCTACTATTGATTTTATATTATATCTTAAAATATTTCCAACCAAGTTTAGAATAAAATAAATTTACATGCATTTAAGTAGATGTCATACTTTTCATTATGTTGATCAATGTAATAGTTAAAATATCTTGAAGAATAATATTTAAATAATATAATAAATAATGTAAATTGTGTAATGATTAAAATAAATAGTGTAAGAAGAGAAACAAAAAAATAATAATAATAAAACCTTACCTTATGTAAAAAGGGTAATAAGAAAATTTAATAAATATTTTAAGGATAAAAAGGAAAAAAAAATATAAAAAGCTAAAAGCTAGAAGTTAGCGTTTTGTAAAATGCTATTTGAAGCAACATTTCAAAAAACACTACAAGGTACTAAAAATTGCTTGTTTGCCAAACACCATAAATAAGGTCAAACATGCTTCTTAGCTAATAAAAAAAGCTAAAAGCTAACTAAAATAACTTGTCAAACATAATCTTAGTTATTAGCCTAAACAAAATATGATTAACAATATTATTATATAAGGATCATTTTATTTTCCTATTTATTATTAATTTTTTATTGTAATCTATAAGTTCAAATACCATCAAATCTCTCTTTTTTTTATAATAAATGTTAGTCATTTCTTTCTTTTTTATTGAAAACATATTTTTTTAAAAGAAAATTTAATAATTACAAAATGTAATGTAAAATATTTTTTATTATCAATATTTTTTATTAAAACTATGTATATATTTAAGTTATATACAAATTCAAATGTATTTATAAAGATAATAGTTTTTTTTAAATGTTTATATAAATTAAAATGATATAAGACGCACATAAATATAAAATTATTTGAATATATATATATATATATATATATATAAATTATTTTTATATATACTTTTACATATTTATATACATATTTACTAACATATACTTATATAAATATTAAAAATAATTGAGAAATACATTAAAAATCAAAACAATTTAAAACATTGTCGATTATAAATCCAACACCTGTATAGGACACGAGTTATTATGCTAGTATGACATATAAATGATATTTATAGAATAAATGAGTTGTAAATGTTAATAGATTTAGTATAATGAGGTTGTCTAACTTACCTTAATTGTACCAATCATCTTTATGAGTTGTTTAGCTTCATCTTTACTTGGGTAAGTTAAACAATCCCATTATAAATAATTTGTTGAAGACAGCAAATTCACACAATGCTAATATATTTAATAATTTGATTTAAATGAAGTTCTTACCCGTCGTTGGAAGATCTCTTTTATAGCGGCGTCAAGATCTTGGTGAGAGAGCAAATTTTCTTCTGCATCCAACGACAACTGAATTTCCCGACTGGATTCTGCATCAATAACTCCTTGGGAGAAAATAGTCATGTTGGGGCATTGGCTTATACGCACATTTATCAAAGACAATAAATGTAGGTGTCACTGCCCGAATAAAAACACATCAGACTTGGTAAAGAATCCAGAACAATGGTGTTGAGTCGCTCAAATTTAACGACTTCTGAAGTTGCATTTCCCTCTTTAGCCACTATTTCTTCCACTGATTCACATTTCTCCACTGTGATCTTCTCAAGATTCATTAACTTTTTGGCTGCTGAAGATGTAAATAAATATTGCAAGTCGGGACATTCAGATATAAACATTTCTTTTAGACAAGAGAAAGACACTGTAGAAGTAGAATGTATTAATGTTGTCAAATGAGAACATTCCTCAACATTTAATTCGTGGAGCTTCTCACAGATTGAGTTTAACCATGATGAGCCCTCTGACTCAATGGACTGGAGCCCGGATACTTCAATAGTGTCAATATTTTTAACTGTCCAAGCATCCCGTCCTCACCAACTTTGGGGTTTTGATCAAGGAATATCTCGGGATCATTGCAAAAATTTATACTCATTCCTATTAAATTGGGTGCCTTTTGGAGTATTTCAACGGGCAACATAGCCTTCCCATTCTCATCAGCGTCAAAGTACAGGGAAACTTCATTTAAATATTTGAGGCCTTCCGTAAATTGCCCTGACTCAAACCTTAAGCTTAATGTCGCAATGTGTTTCCAATCAAGTCTCAATTTCTTCTGGTTGGAAATGACCTGACAATTTCCAATAGGATAGAAAGGACTGTGAATTAGAAGATGAAACAATAAAAAAAGTTGTGAGTACAGATTCTATGATGCTTACCTTTAGATTTGAGATAAGAGGGTGTCTGTTAATTAAAGTACTCTTACCTTCATCCTCACCCATGGGATGTGTATTTTGAAATAACTCCAACTCATGACAATCCAACACAGATAATTCATTTAAGGCAGGGCATTCCAGAGTGAATGTTTGAGGGTAAAAGTACGTGTGACCTGTGGCAATTTATAAAGATCCAACTTCTCTAAACGAGGAAACACAAACTTCTCTGTTACGTTTGCTGCTGTGCCTTCTTCCTTTTCAACAATTTCTCGCAATTTATCACAAGATTCTATCTCAAGTTTCTCAAGCTCCTTAAGGTTTTTTGCAAGGGAAGCAGGAAATAAAGTTAGCAGCTTTTCACAATCACCAACAACAATCTCTTGCAGATTTTGAAAAAACAGAACTCCTTGACTTTTCTTTTCCCAAACATGCGTCAGCTCCGATAGCCCTTTTAAAGTCAATATCTTCAGTTGGGATGCTGTTTCCAATATCTCAGTGTCATTCATATCAAAAATTACCTCTACTTTGTTGTTATCCCGCACTTCCAATTCTTTTAGGTTGTTTAAATGAGAAAGAATAGCAGATGGAATTGCATATTGTAGAGTACAGTTGTGAAGCTCCAAAGTTACCAAATTGCGCAACAGGTTGTTTTGCAGACCAAGATTATAAGGAAGATACTCCCTGCTCACGGCTCCAAGAAACTCCTGTAAATATTGCAATAGGTTTTTATCATCAGATATTTCATATTCATTGCTTGCTCTTTACAATGACTTTCATTTTAGCGTCTTTAGACCAGTAATAAAATGGATTAGAGTTGCCAACAAGGGTTGGCACATTTGGTCTGCTCACACTAGCTGTAATTTGAATTTAATTATCAGATTATTTTTGTTAACAGACAATATGTAAATTTTATTATAGATTCTCGTTGAGTTTGGTTGTCTTTTCTAACTTTATAAAAGAATGTGTCTTTTCTTAATCTAAACTTTTACTCTCATAAAAATAAATGGATTAGAGTTGAATCTAACTAAGTTGTAAATCAAGATTGTCATAAGTTTATATATAATTTTTCAAACAAAAGCTGAAAAAATAATTTGTAATTTTTCACTATTAGAAATTAGAAATCACCTTCAACGTGACTTTTTAAAATAATTTTATTATAAAAATCAACACAAATTATATAATAATCCATGATTAAATAACAATGTAATTTTTTTTACACTATCAATATATTTCAATCCACTGTACACACAAAAAAAATCAATATATTTCAATTAATTTTTTTTATTTTGTAAATTAAACTACTTTGGTCATATTTTGTAAATTCACGGTATCACTTATATAATTAATCAAAGATGATGTTTTGTAGATTTGAGTGAGCATTGTTATTGAGGAATGTAGTTTGAAATTAGTTGAAATTTGCTTATATTTGAAACTAGCATACATGACTTTTTTTTTTTACTTATATTTGAGATTGGAGAGAGTATAATTATTGTACTAAACATCAATTTTGCTCATCCCAATCTACATATTTGTTATAGTGGTCAACCATTTCTTCAATAACTTTATAAGTCCTTAATCTCCATTGCTTAATAAGTTAATACTGTGCTGAAGAAAACATCGTATGCTTGAGGGGCATATAACCTTCCAATAAAATATGAAATCAAAGCTCTAGTGATATTCAAAATTAGGTAATGTTTAGTCTAATTTATTTTGAGATTTTTTTTTTCTTAAATTGAAAAGATAGTGGAACAAAATTTTTTAAGAAAATAAATTTGAAATAGATATGTTTTAATGAAGAAAACTAAAGGAACAAAAAAAATGTGGTTTTAAAAAAGATAGTTTTAGAAAATGTTAACTTCTACTTTTCCTTTTTTTTTATTTCAAATTTCAAGATAATATACTATTAAAAAAATTTAAACTAAAATTAACTTTTAAAATTAAAAAATTACGAAACAACTTTAACTTTAAATTTAAAGTTCTTACTTTTAGTTGTAATTTTAAAGTAACTTTTAATCTAGAAAAAGGTCATATCAAACACTAGCTACCTTAGTTTTACCACAACAATTTTGTGATGATTATCGGTTAACTATCTATTTCTTGAATGTGAAAGTGAATAACTTTGATATTGAGATTAATTTTATGTTAGTATAAAGATTTTTACACTCTCAACCAATTAATTGGAAAACATCTTAGATATGACTTTTAAAGTAATTATTATAAAAATTAATCAACAATCTTAATTAATATATATAGCAATCCATGATTAGATGCTAGTATAAGAAATATTTACATTATCAGTATATTTTAATTGAATTCTTTGAAATATTGAATGACCTAATTTAATCTAATAAGAAATTGTTAACAACTATTTTTAATAATATGTATTTAATGTATAATCAATGATATTAAAATAGTTAAAATGAAAATATAGTAAAAATGAGAACCAGATGTGATTAATAAATACTTTGCTAATATGACGTAAATAATATTTACAGAATAAATGAGTTATAAGTACAAATAGATTTAATACATTATAATAAATAAATTGTTGAAGATATTGGATTCACACAATACTAATAGACTTAATTAATGAAAAGTTAAATCATTCACCTCTTTTTTCTTCCAGCTTATTTTTACTCTCAATCTTTTTATTTCTTTCCTTTTTTTAGGCTTAATTGCATATTTTACCACCTATCTTTGATGATTTTACAAATTTTGCCACCAAACTATTTTTTTTGCACATTTTGCCACCCAATTATTTTTTTTGCACATTTTGCCACCCAACTTTCAAAATTTGCGCATTTTGCCACCTCAATTGTTGATTTTCGGTCAACAGTCAACCAAAGGAGGGTGACAAAATGCGCAAATTTTGAAAGTTAGGTGACAAAATATGCAAAAAAAATAATTGGGTGACAAAATTCGCAAAATCATAAAAAATAGATAGCAAAATGTGCATTAAGCCTTCTTTTTATTACATCAGTTATTACATTTATCAATTTTTTGTTTTCATATCTCTCTCATTTTTCTACCTCAATCCAGAAGTTAATAATCACTATTAATCAATTGATCATCAAAATGAAGTTCTTACCTGTCGTTGGAACATCCCTTTTACGGTGGCGTCAAGATCTTGGTGGAAGAACAAATCGTCGTCATGCGGATACCATGAGACTTGAAGTCCCGAAACGATTCCGCATGTATGACTCCTTGGGAGAAATACTTCATATTGGGGCATTGCCATATCTGCACTTCTTTCAAAGACGATAATTGCAGGGTGTCACCGCCCGAGTAAAAACATATCAGACTTGGTAAATGACGTAGAACAATGGTGTTGAGTCGCTCAAATTTAATGTCTTTTAAAGTTGCCTCTTCCTCTTTAGCCACTATTTCATTCAGTGAATCACAATTCTTGACCATCATCTCCTCAAGGTTCATTAACATTTTTGCTGCTGAAGATGTAAATAAATACTGCAAGTCCGGACAGTTGGATATAGACACCCTTTTTAAACAAGAGAAAGACACTGTATGTACTAATATTGCCAAATGAGGACATTGCTCAATATTTAATTCGTGGAGCTTCTCACAGATTGTGTTTAACCATGACGAGTTCTCTGACTCGAAAGACTGGAGAGCGGATACTTCATATAGATTCAATATTTTTAACTGTCCAAGCATCCCGTCCTCGCCAATTTTGGGGTTTTGAGCAAGGAATATCTCGGGACTATTGCAATAGTTTATAGTCATTTTTGTTAAATTGGGTGCCTTTTGGAGTATTTCAATGGGCAACATAGCCTTCTCATTCTCATCAGCCTCAAAGAACAGGGAAATTTTCTCCAAATACTTGAGGCCTTCTGCAAATTGCTCTGACCTAAACCTTAAGCTTGATGCCGAAATATGTTTCCAATCAAGTCTCAATTTTTTCAGGTTGGAAATGACCTAACAATTGAAGGTAAAACAAAACGGGTAGAAAGGAGTGTGAATTAAAGGATGAAACGAGAAAAAAAGTTGAGAGTACAGATTCTATGATGCTTACCTTCAGATTTGAGATAAGAGGCCGTGTCTTAATTGAAGTACTCGTACCTTCACCCTCACCCATGGGATGTGTACTTTGAAATAACTCCAACTCATCACAATCCAACACAGATAAGTTATTTAAAGCAGGGCATTCCAGAGGGAATGTTTGAGGGTAAAAGTACGTGACCTGTGGCAATTTATAAAAATCCAACTTCTCTAAACGAGGAAACACAAACTTTTCTGTTACATTTGCTGCTGTGCCTTCTTCCTCTTCGACAATTTCTTGCAATTTCTTGCAATTTATCGCAAGATTCTATTTCAAGTTTCTCAAGCTCCTTAAGATTTTTTGCAAGGGAAGCAGGAAATAAAGTTAGCAGGTTTTCACAATCACTAACAACAATCTCTTGCAGATTTTGAAAGAACAGAACTCCTTGACTTTTCTTTTCCCAAACATGCGTCAGCTCCGATAGCCCTTTTAAAGTCAATATCTTCAGTTGGGATGCTGTTTCCAATATCTCAGTGTCATTCATATCAAAATTTACCTCTACTATGTTGCTATCCCGCACTTCCAATTGTTCTAAGTTGTTTAATTGAGAAAGAATAGCAGGTGGAATTGCATATCGTAGAGTACAGCTTTGCAGCTCCAAAGTTACCAAATTGCGCAACATGTGGTTTGCAGACCAGGATAATCATGCAAAGACTCGCTGCCCACGGCTTCAAGAAACTCCTGTAAATATTGCAATAGGTTTATCATCAGATATATCATATTCATTGCTTGCTCTGCATGACTGCTTCTGCCTATAAACGTAACAAATTTACAATGATATTCATTTTAGCGACTTTAGACCAAGTAATAAAATGGATTAGAGTTGAATCTAACTAAGTTCTAGACAAACTTATGAAACCCTCTCTTTACATGACCCTTCCTTTCATTCATTATCTCAACTCAAATTACAAGTTTTCTAAATAAACTATCGAAACCCTCTCTTCACATTACCCCTCTCTCCTGGCTAGGGGGTGGTTCTTTTCATCTCAAGAACCTTTATTTATAAACCTAACATCCTAATATTAAAAGAGGGAATAAATTCTTAAAATAAAAATAATATCTTTAAATCTAAACAATATTTTAAAAATTTTAAATTAGAAATTTGAATTATTTTCCCAATAATTCCTCTCTCAATTAAAATTTCCAAACCTCATCTTCAACTCTTGTCGTTAGGGGTGGAAACACAGGTCCAAATTGACCTAATTATCTAATCAACCCGAACCAAACCGAAGAGAAAAATGTGGATTGATTTAGATCATTGATTTGGTTCGGATTTTAAAATTTAGCATCTTCAAATTGAAAGCGAAAACTAGAAGCAAGTAATAAAATGAATTAGATTTAGAGTCGAATCCAAGTTGCAAATCATGATTTTCATTCATTTAGTTTTCATTTCATAAAAAAAGGGGTCTATTGCACGGTTTGATGAAAACATTATTTAAGAAATTTTAACTTAAAAATAACTTTTTAAGTATAAAATATTATAAAACAACTTTTATTTTAAAGTTAAAGCTTATTTTTAATTTTAATTTAAAAGTAAAGTTTAAATTCTAAATAGACTAGACCAAATACTATCTTTATAAATAGAAAAAAATGGAGAGTAATATATTATCTTAATAAATTTTTAATCTTTATTAACAAATTTATATAGAATTTTCAAACAAAAGCTACAAAATTAATTCTTATGTTACATTCAAAATAACGAATAAAAATTACAAAACTCGGAAAAAAGTTATAAAATTACTACTCTCTTTTTGAATAGTGTTGCAAAGTGGACCTCAAATATTAAAATTAACGAAAAGAGCTATTCTTTTTATTTTTTTAGTTTAATTTTGATACATTGTCAACACAAAGATTTTTACACTATTACTATCTCCGTTCCTTTTTAACTATCATTTAAGGTTTTTTTTTTACAAAAACCAAGAAATGCAATAAATTTTGTTGTTTTCCATAAAATAGTTTTGAAGTTTCCTATTATATCCTTTTTTATTTTTATTCCACAATAAATGCATACTAGTTGTAAATGTGAAAATTAATTAAAAATTAGGTGAGAAATAAGGATATGTTTGACAAAGAAGTAATTAATATTATCTTGAACTTTGAAAATGATAGATAAATAAAAACAAAAAATTTCTAAAAAACCAACAAGTAAAAAGGAACGGAGGGACTAATAAATTAGAAATTATCCTAAATATGTTTTTTAGAGTAATTTTATTACAAAAGTTAATAATTTTTAATTATATACTAACCCATGATTGAATGACAATATAAAAAATCTTTACACTGTCAGTGTATTCTAATTAATTTTTTTAATTGTGTAATTATTAAACTATTTTGGTGATATTTTGTAAATTAGTTGTAGTAAAGGAACAATAAAAGAAAAAAAGAAGAAGGGAGAATAGAAAAAATGAGAATGTCGTGCTGGACGTGTAACCACACAAGAAAAAAAAAAAAAGAATGAATGTATCCAAGGAAATATTAGTGTGAGACTAATTAGAGAAAATATATGGTTTAGACATGTGCAAAGAAGACCACCAGAGACATGGATAGGAAGAGTAGATTGCATAGCTCGGTGAAAAGGGCTAGAGGAAGATCAAAAAGAACTATAGAGGAAATTGTTAAGAGAAATTTCAAAATAAAAAAATATTAGTGAGAATTTAATCTTTAATTGAGCCTAATGACATTATACAATTCACGTAACTACCTCGCCTATTGGAATAAAACTTCCATTGTTTTTTTTTTTTTTTAATTTTGTGATATCACTTATATAATTAATGAAAGGGTGATATTTTGTACATTTGAGCAAGTATTGTTGATTATCAATGTAGTTTTTCTGTGTTAACGAAAATATGTCAATGTTTAGTGAATAAGGAAACTAATCCTAAGAGATAACCTAAAATATTCTAAGAGATAATTAATATATTTTTAAATATTTCCATATATTATAATACATACCAATCAAACTCCTATACTTGTACTAAACATCAATTTTACTTATAGGATTTTTAATTTGTTATAGGTTGTCCATCATATTCTTTAATAATTCATAAGTCCCCAATCTCCATTTCTTAATAAGTTGATATTATGCTTAAGAAAACATTGTATGCTTTAGGAATTGATCCATAACCCTTCAATAAATTAATGAAATAAAAGCTCTAGTAAATTTGTTTTGTGAAACCAAGGTATCTCATAATTGATAGTTTGATACTAGTTCCTCATGGTACTAAGATATATTTTAAGGGACTAATCTCTTTCAACAAATGCTATTTCGTACACATGAATCTAGAGATTGAACTCCTGAATATATACTTAAAGGATGTGGTTATCTGCCAAACATACCATACCATGTTGGTAAAAAGCTCTAGTAATTTTTTTGAGTGAACCCAGAGTATCCTTGACCGAGAGATTAATCCTTCAAGGTATTGGAATCAATTTTAAAGGGCTAACATCTCCTAACAGATGTTATTCCATATACACGAGCTTGGGGACCAAAACCATGCTTAAAAGACATAGTTATTTATCAACCATACCACATCATGATAGTGAAAGCTCTAGTAATATTAATTTAAGTAGTATTTGACTCAATTATTTTGAACATTATTAGTATAGTTTAATGTATCAATATATTAGTGAATTTTAGTATTAAACATTTTTACACTTTTATACATATCAATTAAACTCCTATACTTATTATACTAATCAATAACTTTTCTTATCCCAAACTATTTCTTTAATAATTTATAAGTCTTTAATCTCCATTTCATAATAAGTTGATATAAAGTGTTCATAAGAAAACATTGTGTGTCGGAGGGACCTATAACCTTCTAAAAATTATGAAATCAAAGCTCCAATGATATTTAAAGTTAGGTAATAATTGACCCAACATATTTTGCACCCTCTTTTTCTTTAATGGAAAAAGCCGAGTCAAATAGAATTTTAGAAAAAAAATTTTAAAAGATATATTTTTTTAATAAAGAAAACTTTAAAAAATAACTTTTAAAAATTTAGTTTTAGAAAATTTTAGCTTCTACTTTTCCTTTTTTTTAATTCAAATTATTTTCAAAATAATACACCTATTCAAAAATGTTGAAGTGCAAGTGTGAAGAAGAAGTCCCACATTGGATGAAAATGGATATGTTGAGCAATATAAATGACAAAAACCCATAAACTTGAAGCCTTAAGGTTTTGGGTTAGATGTAGTGTTAAGTTCACTTGTGTGGTTTGCTCATGACCTATTCATGTAGTTCTCCCTAGTGTCTCATTACAATTATCTAGAGCATATTAGTGGCAATGATTAAAGCTTTAGCTATAACGGTGGTGGTGCATATAAGTGGCAATGGCTAAGCTCTAGCCATAACGATAGTGAAGCATATTAGCGACAATGGCTAAGCTCTAAGGGCCACCATTGAATACTCGTGGATGAAAAAAAGACCTCTACTCAAGGGGGAGCATACAATGTGGAAGAGACTTACACTTGAAGGGGAGATTGTTGAAGAGCAAGTGTGAAGAAGAAGTCCCACATTGGATGGAAATGGATATGTTGAGCAATATATAAGTGACAAAGACTCATAGACCTAATGCCTTAAGGTTTTGAGTTGGATGTGATGTCAAGTTCACTTGTGTGGTTAGCTCGTGACCCATTCATAAAGATCTCCCTAGGGTTTTGGCCCCTTTGTATTTCTCAATAAAACATTTTAAAGTTAAAAATTAATTTTTAAATTTAAAAATTGCCAAGCAATTTTAACTTTAAATTTAAAGCTTTTATTTTTAGTTTTAATTTTTAAGAAATAAAGCCACACAATGTGACCATGAAATGAAGCAATGCAATGTAGGTTCATCCAACAAAAAAATCGTGGAACCCTTGGCATGCATAGTGTGAGCAAGTGTCAAGGATCATTTACTTTAGGCATATAGAGCACTGGTTAGGATAGGCCTTTGGTAGGTTGGGCCTCATAAGGTCCTCAGCCTAATTAAGGGCTAGTTTGCGTAGTGATCTTGGTCATTTTTTTTTTTTAAATCTTTTCTCCGAATCATCTAGGCATAGTGATCACTTCCTATCATACTATTTTGATCGCACCTCACATATTGTTTGAGCCTTCCCTCTCAGATAAATTGCATCATTACATATTTTACCTATATACTCTCATCGGTGGCGTGGCCATATCTATCGTGGAATACGCAATATTTTATTTTATCATGTTGTGCCCTTTTCTTTATTAGTGGGTTATTGCACATTCATAAACTCTAGTTGTATCACCTCTTGTAATATCTGACTAAGTAAAAAGGTGTATTTGTCGAAATGTGCCTTAGGGCCTCTCCTTTGATTTTCTTTGTTCCTTTTGATCTTCTTTATTATTTTTCACCTTTCCATATGATCTTTATCTTTCTTGTGGAAGAGGAAGCTAGTGTTGGCTAGGTTGTCATCCATTTATACACATACTTTGTCATTCTTTGGCAAAATACAACCATCATCATTATCTTTGAATTTGCAAGGGAGAGTACGAAGGGAATGGCCTCCCTAATAATCTCTATAATAATATGAAGCTAAGTGGTCGACAATGCGTTTGGCACGAGAGTAGCTTCTTTATACAATCAAGCTAAGAAGCTTTGCAATGACTTATTTTTTTTATGGACCTTTATGGAAGAGTTGTGAACCAGCTATAAGTTGAGCCTTTTAATGTTATAGGAAATGTCTTTCAAATAACTACTTTGACACTGAGATAAAAAAAACATTTCATGGGAAAAGATGTCCAAGTTTTCCTTGGGGTTGGAATTTCCTTAAGGTTTTAGGTAAAGGTTGCTTATAGTAGTTGGGGATCTCAAAAGTGATAATTGCCTCAATGACTAGATGCCTCGAGGATGTCTGCTTATTGGTGTGCATCATATATGAATGAGTGTAGGATGTCATCATCATACTAATGACAAATTCGTTGGGAAATGGATTGTTCTATGTCTAGGACTATTCTTCATTGGTCTTGGACCACTAGGTTCAATTTGTTCGAAGGGATGGAGGTGGTGCAATAGTTGGGGTGGTGATATGTCCACATATAGTGGACTTCTTAAAGGCATTTTCATTACACTTTGTATAAAAAATAGTCATTAATTAGGCAAATATTTGTAGAAATCTTATGTGTTTGTAGATAAATTCATTAATCTTAGAAAGGTGTAAAAATCATAAGAAATGCTTGTCACTACAATCATATTGCATCTTAATTGATAGGCTTGGTATTTGAAGGAAGAGATTAAAAGAATGCAAAGAGTGAATTAAGGAATTTCAAGCTGATAGATGAGCATAACTATGGGAAAAAACAACTACAATTACACCGAATGATTGAGAATAACATGTCTTTTGACTTCTAATGGAATTTTGCTCAAAATTGATTGTAACTATATTTGTTGGAGATGGTGATTAAGTGATTTCTAACCTACGCGCATTTTTATGCCCCAAACCACCATAATTATGACTTGAGCATGTTGAAAATTGCAATTCCAATTATTGTAACTAATTTGGGGGATTGAGAAGTGAGAACTCAAAAGACCAAGGATTTTCACTGGTTCTTCAAGACCTAGGCCTATGGAAAGAATATTGTGAAATTTTAATTCATCGTAATGGATGCAATTTCTTTGATGCTTTCTTCTTTGTCCTTTATTTCCTACAATATAAGGTTCCACATTCTTTTCTTAAGGATGGAAAATCCTAACATATTCTTATTCTCAACTCAAGTTCATCTTATTTCTATTGATTGTTTTTTTTTGTGCTTTATATTTATATGAATTAGCCACTCATAGTTGATGTTAGATTTCTAGTTAAAATTGAAAAATTGAATTAGGGATTGAAAATGAGGCTAAGCAACACAATTAATGATGCCCTGGGTATAAAGATTGTCGATTGTGACATCTTTTAGACTCTCAATCATAATGCTTACTCTAATTGATAATTTCTAAGGAATTAGGGTTCTTAAAGGGTTGATATACCAATGAATTGAATTTCAACTAGTTTCTAGAATATGATTTTCAGTACTATATTTAGAATTTGTAGTAAGAATAATCTTGGTTGCTTGAGTGAAGGTTGGAAGCACGTGTTCATAACATCACTTACACATAGAATAATTTGGTTTGTTTAACTGTTCACTTTCTTGTGTAATTGTGTACTCTACATTAGTCTAGTTACTTCTAGTAAGTATAATTAAACTATCTTATTCACTTATTCAAATATTGATAACAATTGGGATTTAGTAATTAGATCTTAGTTCCCTTGGGAATGATACTTTTGCTTCTTCTATATTACTTGATAACAATTGGTGCACTTGTCAAATTTGCTGATCATTGGTGCTCTAACTCTTTAATGTTCTCTCCAAATGGTGGATGACTTCATCTCTAAGGCAAAAGGGAACTATAACATGTTTAACATCCCTTTCTAATATTGCTTAAACGCCTAATCACAGAGGTGGTTGCTGCTAGATAGGCATCCTTGCCTCTTGATGAGGAAGGGCATTAGATGGTTCAATATTTGAGCTAAGATCCTACTATGAGAAGATCAAGAGATCTATATATAAAAAAAGGATCCTAGTATAAGGGCTAGTCTTCAACATGTCCATCTAGAGTTTAAACATATAACGCTTGACAACTTTCATGATCGAAGACTGTCCCCACAAACCAACACAAGACTTTTCAGCGTGCTTTGTCCTCACTCACGCTTCTTTGGAAACTTCCCAAGAGGTCACCTATCCCAGAATTGCTCCAAGTTAAGCACGCTTAACTTTGGAGTTCTTAAGTGATGGGCTACCAAAAAGTAGATGTATCTTGTTGGTATAGATAGCACTTGTTCATTCCTTTAAGCTATCCTCAACTGTACAGTCCCACACCTGCACAGTCTTTGGATCCCTCTCATTCCGGTGTGTATTCGATTCATTCATGTATCCCTCCCGCTAGAAGCCTGCCAGGAGCTGTTCCTTGTCTGTGCCTCATCTCTTTTGCACCGACGATCACTCCCCGCCCTCATTAGCGCCCAGGATGTTACAGAACACATTTTTAAGCAATTAACTACGTGTGGTAATCGTGACGAGGATGGAGATGGCATTAATGATTCTCATAAATATTGTCGAAATGATTTGGGCAAGCCAGTACAAGGCCCACTAGATCTCCTTAGGTTAAGGTTGATGATGGTGATGTTGGTCCAACATTTGGTAGATTGGGCCTTGGATAGCCCTCGGCCCAACTAAAGGTCAGTTTGCGTAGGCCTTTCATGGCATTGTGATACCTTGTAGGTTTAGCCCTAATATGTTGACTTGAAACACACACACATATACACACATAAGGGTGTATCAACTGCGAACTTTTGTTATTATGAGAAATAAGAACTATAAATTTAGGTCATACAATCATACATAAATGATTAAGATTAAAAGTTAATTAGTGGTTACATGACTACTTAAATTTTGATCTTAACCATTCAAATATAATCTAATGGTCTATATTTATAGTTTTCATTTTTCACAATAAGAAAAGTTCTCATATGATACGTTCATGTGTGTGTGTATAGGCTAAAATAGAATTTTAGTTCCCTTAACTAAATTTTTGGTTTCAGTTTGGTCCTTTAAGTTTAAAAAATTAAGTTTTATTTTGGTCTCTTAAAGTGTCTTTATTAGACCAAGTTGGTCTTTCTGTCAATTTTTCACACTGACTTAATCAACGTAGTGACACATGACAAATTATAAGAGATGTTACATCAGTCAAAGTTAACATTGTTAGTATGAAAAACCGAAAGAAGGAATATTTTGGCCTAACAAAGACACTTTAAGAAGTTAAAGTGAAACTTTTTAAACTTAAGGGGAATAAACTAAAATCAACAATTTAAATGAGAGACTAATATTTTGTTTTAACACACACACACACACACAAACATACATTTGTGTGTGTGTATACAAGGACAGATGTACATTGCTAATTGGAAGTCTTGGCCCCCAACTTTTTTAATTTTAATAATTTTAATATATATTATTCCTATTTTGGAATTAAATAATGGTATTTAAGTGCCTTTTATTTGTTTCTTATTCTTTTTATAAAATGTTTCCTTTTCCTTTTATAATTTTTATTGCAAAAATAATGACATCCTTTTATTTTTTTAGATAGATATTTAATTTTTTATTGCCTTTGTTGCAGAAATAATTGTATTTTTTCTCTTTTTAGACAAAATATTTGAATATCATTTATTTTTTTCAATAGTATTTTTTATCATCTATTATTGCTATTTTAAAGGCTATTAATGATTACGTTCACAAGACTTTATTAGTCTTTCCTTTATATTGATTTGATTATAAATGATTTGAGAATTAAAAATTATTTATTGACCTTTACTAATAGTGTAAGCTTAATTACAATTAATATCTTGAGGTTTGAGACACACTAGCAAATGTTGTATCTTTCTAATCACTTCATATATTCTTTTTTGTTTTTCTCCTTTTGTCTTTATTTTTTTGGTATTATTTGTCATACTTTAACGTCTTTTTGGCCCTAAGTTCATGAATCCAAACACATTGTTGTATAAACGTTACAGAAGCAAACTGAATATAAGATACTAGAGATTTGTTTCCAATCTCCATATCCTGTCTCGCCAGGCGAATACAACTTTGCTATTCCATTTTTTGTGCTTATGAACTCCTTTTTGCAGTTATTAATTCATTGCTTCTTTTCTTATGCCTCGTTAAGTTTATACTAATGACTGTTATTTACCTTGAAAAAACTGAGTTTGATATGAACTTATGTTAATATTTCACGATAAAAGCCTATGAAAAGTTGTAAGCATTGTATGTGACCATACATCATAACATTTGAGTTATGTGATGAGGAAAGTATGTAGGAATCTGGTTGGTGGAGGCCGGGATGGGTTGTCTAACCTTAGTCTTGGGGGTTATCCAGTTGGAAAAACTCTAATGGTCCATACTGATCCCATAGAGCCAGGGCATACTAGCAAAACTGGATAACCCTAATCACCAGGGGATATCATGCTAGTTGAGGGTGTGAAAGTCAAAGGTATCAGTACTAATGACACTTCTTATGGCCGTATATTTACTCCTAGTCTACTTTTCGAAAAGTTTAGATTGGTACTACATGTGCATGAGTAGTGGTTTAGGATCATAACATGCATATGCATCTTGTTATAGTGTGATATGTTGAAGTATGCTACATTGTAACTACGTGAAGTCTGTATGACCTTGATGAGCGATTGATGTAATGTGTACACATGTGAAAATGTAATTGTGTCTTGTGATGAAGTGTTAAGATTATGCATATGTGCTCATGTTATGAATGTACGTTATGCTTGTTTGATAAAACAAAACGATGCGTATGTCTAGTTACTAGGCAAAAGATGTGAAATAAATGTATGCTTATAATTAGAATTGTGTTTGCTACCTTAAGGATAAGTGAGAGGCTAGGCCCTAGGATAGTGTTATGAGAATTCTAGTTGGATAATAATAGTTGTGAATAAGATAGAGAAATGGTGAATTCCCTCACGGCATAATAGAAAGGTATAAGACAAGTAAGAAAGAATAAAATAAGAGTATTAAGGTGAGCGTTAAGGGAGTGTCAAGAGTATTTTAGAATGTCTGTGACCTTAGACTTGACCTGTAGAGGACAACTTTGAATATCAAAAGGGAGAAGAGTAAATTATAAACATGAAAGGTTTAAATTCTAAAGAGGGTTTTGGGTAAGAAAATATAAGTAATGAGGGTGAGTTCTTAGGTTAAGAATGAGATAGTAAACCAATATAATAGTTGTTAGAATGAGAGAGCAGTTAACACAAAGAATTAACTGTTGAAAGGTGTAGACTCGACCATAGGTATAGAGAATTATGAAAGACTTAGTGAGGCTAAGGCCATGAGAGATAAGTGATAAAGGTTGTCCGAATAGAAGAGTCTAACCTAACCATAGAGTCCTTAGAGCACTCACTGAGACATTATGTCTCACTCCTTTAAGTTCTCCCTTTTTCAGGATACAGGTGAAGACATGTACAGATGGAGCTTGGAGTCACATGTGTAAAGCACAAAGATAACACAAGAAGGGGGGGGGGGTTGAATTGTGTTATAGCAAATTTTCGCAATCCTTTTGTAAAAGACGTATTGTCTGAAATAAGATCAAAAAGATTATCAAATACGTTTTAAAAGACAGACGAAAGCTAAACGACAAAACCGGAAGGCACACAGATTTTATACTGGTTCGTCTCACCCTAGAGATTACGTCCAGTTCTTAGTAACAACCAAGTTCCACTAACTTTCCAAGTTACAAGTATTCTTTCCATAAGCCTTTTCAGGCTCAACCCAAGTAGTCTTTCACTTGGCTCTCCAAGCAAACGCCCAAGTATTTTTTGAATCAAAGCCTCTTCAGGCTTCAACCAATCTCGTAAAGAAAAAGGTTTAAGTGTGAGTTTACCTCACTGGGTTTAACGTCTTATTAGACAAATATACAATGAAGTATAGAAAGGATTTTACAAACAAAGTTTACACAAGCTTTTTCTTTTCTTAAGGCAATAATAATCAACAGCAACAACAACATTCGAAAAAGGTCTCTTCTTCTATTTATAGGCTTCTAAAAAAGAATCTGTTGAGTGTATTGCAGAAGATGACCTTCGTTTGATGAAGAGAGTCGTTGGAGCATTAAATGCAGCATTTAATGCCTTTCACCAACTTGTCATATGATAAGATAAAGCAGTCTACTTATCTTTTCTATTCTTATACTCAATCTTGTATCAGTTGTCATGTCTACTTTCCTGTTCTGACATTCACACACATATTCCTCTTTTTTCGCTGACTATCCTTGAGAGTAGGTGTATAGACAAAATACGTTTCGAGGTAGCTTACGCTCTGATTGATATGCGGATCATTTTAGAACGTTGTCATCGTCTGTAAGATTTGTTAGTTACGAAGTTTATCTAATCAAAGGATAAGACGATACTCATTTAAAAAAAAACATCAGACGATTGTATGCGAACAAAAAAATAGTCGATAGTGTCAGGGCATATATAATTTTAATTGTTTGTTATTATCAAAATATTTGAGAGTTATAAATTTGTCCTTTGTTTTAACAATCTCCCCCTTTTTAATGATGACAAACAAATATAGTTCTTGTAAAAAAAATATTTATGAAAGCTCTTTTTGATGAGAGAGTTGTTAATAAAAAACATATTTTGTATAGCTATACTTCATAGTTATGCAGATGCAATATATAAAGTAACTGAAAGAAAACCAGACGATATCATTCAACGCATAATTCATCATTGTAGAAAAAAATTGTACTCCCCCTAAGATTGATATCTTTATACTTCCCTTCTTCCTCCCCCTTTTGGCATCATCAAGATTCAGAGTCTGATGGTGTAGATGATGAGCTGAGGTCACTTTTTAAGCGCTTGGCCACCTGCAGAACTTCTGCTCGTTTGTGTTTCCTGCATTTTTTCTTAAGATAGGCTTCAAGACGCTGCATAGTCTGCTTTAATTCATTGAAAGCTTGTCCATCGTCTAAAGGTGCAGGTACAAAGCTGGTAGCTGCTTCATCACTAGGTTTCTCTACAAAACATAAATTGAAAACATAGGGTACAGGAGGACCACAAAACCAAAAGTAGCTACAGGGTTGAGAGATTTCGAAGGTTTTAGAGGAGAAGAAGATATAGGTTTGGGGTAGGTTTATGCATAGTTGGTTTTGGGAGTTGGATGTACAATTGGAGGGAGACGGAGAGACTTACGTCCAGTGACTTGTCGGTCAAAGTGCAGCTTCATGGCTTAGCAGACTCTTTTTATCAGTAGACAAACTAGAGAAGTGTTTGAGTGCTTCAACATGGTTTTGCAACCTTTTACGGTCTCTGCTTCAGAGAGTTACTTTCCCTTTAAGTGCAGTAAGATGTGCAGACGATAGAGCTCGCTGTCTAATCATTAGATGTCTTCGGGGATTGTGTCTGAACTTGGGTTCTTTTCCTTTGCCCATAGATAGATTTTGGCATGGATAGTTCTTTTGAAAGTAGATGCGAAAGGTGGTCCATGGCTTCATAAAGAGCTATATTCGAGTAGCCATGAATCTAGGCGAGCCTAATTCAAGGTCTGGACACCTTCGCTCACAGATGGCATGCTGCAAGGAAATTTGCATCTTCTCCCGTAGGAAGTTATTCATCACTCTCCCTAACTCCCAGTCATCATCACCAATCTACCATTCTTCAAAGTATGGACTATCCTCTGGACAGATGGCGAGGGGGTAAGTCTTGATCGTCCCATGACAGAACGGATATATAATTTTGGGCTTGTAATGGTACGTTTTGCACATGATTAGATACTCTGGGTAGTTACATTTCAGGATGAAGGGAGAAGTGTGACAGAGAATCCCACGTTGTCTCCAAACTTCATATCCAGCTAGAAATCTCGTTCTAGTTGAGGGTGGATAGATGAAGATTGAAGCGACTGACAGAGTGCTGTATCCTTCCTCCCAAACGTATGGGGTGATGTGCGGCTCATATGACATGGTTGGGGTAGCTTCTTCTTCAATATCAGGAAAATTTTCAACGTACCCATGGCAAACCAAAAATGGCCATTCTTCTTTGATGAGAGTCGTCCACATCCTTGGATTATTTACTTCGCCCAGTTCATAATTGATTGTAGATTGAAGTACCTCTTGGTCAAAGGGCTCTGATAATTGATATTCTCTTGCTTTTCCAGTCTGACGCGACTCAGGCTGCTCAAAATAGATCATTGTGCGCCTTTGGAGACGTTCAAACAGAGGCGTTTCAGAGCGATAATCTTCTGGTGTTGTTTCGTCTATCATCGGTGCAGCTCCTCCAGACAAAGTTCCTTCTACTTCAGGTTCCGCGAAGGAAACAGAGAGTGAAACAACCTTTATAGGCTGATCAACACTGGATGTGGCTATTAAGTCTACAGACAGACGATTGAAGACTTGAGATAAAGAAACAGATTGTGGAACTTTCCAGAAAAGAGATCTACGTAATCTACCTCTTGAGGTAGTAGCAATTTCCTCTAGAGTCAACAGCTCTTGCTCTTCATGCTCTGTAGGGGCTATTTGTAGCGAGCACTCAATCATAGATTGAAGCACTGCTTCTTCAATCTGTTCTTGCTCTGCCTCAGCTATCTTCTCTTCTTCTTCTTTCTTCTTTTCTCAGCCCATTTTAATTTAGCTCGAGCAATCCTGAGCTGCTTTTCTTCTTGAGCTTTTGTTTTTGGTACTAGAGTCTTTTTGGATTTTAAGGGCTTTTTAGGTGGTTGTGCAGATGGAGTGGGTTCAGAAGATGTAGGTGGTAGAGGTAGTTGTTCTGATAGAGGGTCAGGAATGGTTGTGCTTGGAGTAGAAAGAAGGGTGTTAATGGGAAGGTCATTGTCTGAGTCAGGTTGGGGAGTTAGTTTGGATCTCAGACGAATGGTTAAGGGTTTTGTTTCTTGTGAAGTGGAGATGATGGGGTTTGAGGTTTAGTCTGTTTAGGTTGAGGGTCTGGTTATAAAGGTCTTTTGATGGGTAACTTAGGTTTTTGTGGTTTGGTCTGTTTGGGTTGTGGCTTCGTCTGTGGTGGAGGTTGAGTAGACACAATACCAACAAAGGGGTCAGCAGACGATCCCACTCTGAACGTAGTTCCAACTACTTCTTATGGTAGTTCTTCCTTGATCAATGCCAACTCTGGATGTCTGGCAACGTATCCAGAGAAGAGATGTGCAATCCTCATCTTCCTGATGATGGATACATCGATCTCAGAAACTTGTTTCATGATTTCCAACACAAATTCTTTTATTTTCGCCAGACGGATGATTTCGGTAAAGAGCATGGCGTAGGGAATAGGATGCTTCTGCTTGCTCTGGGCACCTTCCTTCGACTTGGAGAGACTGGATCTCCAGTTGTCCAGAATTAATACAGGCAGATTGACCTTTTGACTAGTTAGCATCTTGTATATGCAGAATCTGTCCTTGGAGGTTACATTATCCTTTGAGCCTTTTCTTGGGAGAATAATGTGCAGCAAGACGTTGTGAATCAATCTGTATATAAGCTTCATGTTTGAAGTGTATAGAAACCTCTTCAGAGCGTCCTTGTTCTCGATATGAGGCCTGGGCTTTCTATATAATGCCCTGTCGACAGTTTCTGAGGTTATGACTTTTTCCCAGTCTTCAGTAAAGAGGTCACCCTCCTCTTTACACCCAGACGCTGCTGCAATGGTGTCGGTAGAGATGATGATGGCTTGATTGTCAACTGTTCCAGTGATAGTTCCGTTAACCTCAGATGCAGAGGCCCAGAAGTAGGCATACGGTACATGGTACCAGGAGTTTCTCTTCTGCACAAAGGCTTCCCATCCGGCATTTTTGATATACATTTGCAGAGGGAATCGTTCTTCTTCAAGTTTCTATAAGTCGACCCACTTTCCAGCGACAAAGTCACTTTCTGGAAATCTCTCCATGGGCACAAGTTGTTTCTGGGCGGCCATGAGTGAAGGTTTGAGAGATTGAAGATTTTAGAGAAAAGGTGAGGAATAGGGTTTGAGTTCAGAGAGTTTGAGAAGTTTTTAGAGTGTGTAAGTGATGAAAAGAGCGGTTATTTTGAATAAAAGAGAAGGTTGAAAGTACTGAAGAGACGTGCATTTATGACGACTTGATGTGGCAGGGAGGACGACACACGTTTCTCGGGTGGTTATCGACAGTAATCATTAGGGGAAATATTAGACTAATGAACTTAAAACTTTTCATATTCAAAGACGATTGTGTCAGAAAAACAAAATATTGTGAGATGTAAGACGATATAGAATAAGACGAAACTTTAAATGATCAAATAAGACGATGTATGTAAGACGTTTTATTCTTTTAAAACTTTCATGTGCAAATTTTCTAAGATGAAGTTAAAACGTTCTACAGGTAAGACTTTTGTAAAGATATCAGTCCATTGATGGTCTATATCGATGAACTTAATATCAAAAACACCTTTTTGATCATAGTCACGAATAAAATGATGTCTTATCTCTATATGCTTAGCTTTAGAATGCTGAATAGGGTTTTTAGATAAATTGATTGCACTAGTATTATCACATAACACAGGAATGTTATGTTCAAAGCTAGAGTAATCTTCAAGTTGATACTTTACCCATAGGAGTTGCGAGCAGCAGCTAGTAGCAGATACATATTATGCTTCAGCAATTGATAATACAATTGAGTTATGTTTCTTGGTGGCCAGGATATAAGACATGGTTCGATGAAGTGACATCCACCACTAGTGCTTTTTCTTTCAAGTCTGTCACTAGCATAGTCTGCATCAGAGTATCCTACTAACCTGAAATCTTTGTTTTTCGCATAGAATAAACTGAGGTTAGGTGTACCAACAAGATATCTAAAAATCCTCTAAACAGCTTTTAAATGAGACTCTCTAGGGTCAAATTGAAATCTGGCGCATAAACAGACGCTATACATGATGTCTAGTCTACTAGCAATTAAATAGAGAAGTGAGCCAATCATACCTCTATAGATAGTCTGGTCTACAGGTTTACCTGATTTGTCCTATGTCATACCGACAGACTGATGCATTGGTGTGCTCATAGGTTTTGACTCATTCATCTTATACTTTTTAAGCAATTCCTTCGTGTATTTTTGCTAATGAATATATATACCCTTCTCTTCTTGTTTAACTTGTAGGCCAAGGAAGAATTTTAATTCTCCCATCATGCTCATCTCAAATTCACTCTGCATCAAATCTGAGAAGTCTGTACATAGAATTTCATTAGTAGCACCAAAAATTATATCGTTTACATAAATCTAGACTATAATGAAATCTCTGTTGGATTCCTTTCTAAAAAGAGTTGTGTCTATTTTGCCTCTCATAAACCCATTTTTAATATAAAAAAAAAATTGCTCAGTCTGTCATACCAAACACGAGGTGCTTGTTTAAGACCATACAGAGCCTTTTTAAGTTTAAAGACATGATCTGTGAAGTTTAGCTCTTCAAAACCAGGAGGTTGTCTAAAATAGACTTCTTCCTCAATGAAACCATTTAAGAGGCACTTTTTGCATCCATTTAAAAAAGCTTAATGTTTTTATGAGCGGCAAAGGCAAGCATAATCCTAATAGCTTCTAATCTAGCAACAAGAGCAAAGGTTTTAGTGAAATCAATACCTTCTTGTTGATTGTAACCTTGAGCCACTAACCTTGTTTTATTTTTGATTACTTTACCATTTTCATCAAGCTTGTTGCGGAATACCCATCCTGTTCCAATGATGCTCTTATGTTCTGGTTTGGGAACAAGAATCCAAACATCATTTCTTGTGAATTGATGTAGTTTTTCTTGCATTGCTATCACCCAATCATCTTTTGTTAGTGCTTCTTCTATCGTCTTAGGTTCAATTTCTAAAACTAAGACACAAGACGCTTGATTCTTTAGTGATGACCTTGTTTTAACTCCTTCAATTCGTTCTCCAATAATTTGATCTTAAGGATGATAATTAACGAACTTCCAATCCTTGTGAGATCCCTTCGTCTGATTGTTGATCTGTTGTTGAGAAGTTTCTTCTAATTCTTTTGCTTCGTCTGTTCTTGTTTGATCAGACAGTTCTATCTGTAAATCTGCAAAATCTTCTTCCAAGTCTGATAGTCTCTTATCAGGAGTCAGTGTATCATTAAATTTGACATGAATGGATTCTTCTACAACAGAAGTTCTAGAGTTAAATACTCTAAATGCTTTTGATGTATCAGAATATCCAAGAAAAACACCTTTGTCAACCTTAGAGTCAAATTTCCCTAGTTGATCTCTAGTGTTGAGAATGTAACATTCACAGCCAAAGGAGTAAAAGTATGAAATGTTGGGTTTTTTGCCTCTCCACAGTTCATAGGAAGTCTTTTTAATTATTGGTTTGATCAATATTCTGTTTTGAACATAACATGTTGTATTTATAGCTTCTGCCCAGAAGTACTTAGGGACTGAATTTTCACAGAGCATGGTTCTTGTCATCTCTTGTAGAGTTATATTTTTCCTTTCAACTACCCCATGTTGTTGAGGTGTTCTCGGTAAGGAGAAGTTGTGGAAAATTCCATTCTTTTCACAGAAGGATTTGAACTCAGCATTTTCAAATTCAGTTCCATGGTCACTTCTAATTGCAGTAATACAAAAGCCTTTTTCATTTTGAACTCTCTTACAGAATATTTGAAACACATTAAAAGACTCGTGTTTGTGAGCTAGGAAATAAACCCATGTATATCTAGAATAGTCATCAATAATGACAAAACCATACTTTTTCCCACCAAGACTAAGAGTTTTTGTAGGTCCAAACAAATCCATATGTAGTACTTTTAATGGTCTAGAAGTGGAAACAACATCTTTTGATTTAAAAGAGGTTTTAATTTGTTTCCCTTTCTGACATGCTTCACAAAGAAGATGAGTTTTCCAAGAAATTTTAGGCAATCCTTTTACTAAACTCTTTTTATATAACTTCGAAATATGTTTCAAATGGATATGCCTGAGCTTTTTATGCCAAATCCATTTTTCATCTTTTTTGGTCATTAAGCAAGTAACATTTTGTTTGTTCAGATCTTCAAACTCAATCTTATACAGATTATTATGTCTTTTGGCAGTAAAAAGAATAGATTCATCATTTTTTTTGACTATGCATGATTCTTTGTTGAAGGATACAATAAACCTACTGTCACAAAATTGACTAATGCTAAGTAGATTGTATTTTAATCCTTTAATACATAATACATTGTCTATAGATGGAAGATGAGGCTTACCAACTTTACCTATACCATTGATTTTTCCTTTTCTATTTCCACCAATGAGACCGTTCCTTCATGTGGTTGGAGGTCTAGGAACATAGACCTTTCTCCCATCATGTGACGTGAGCATCCACTGTCCAGATACCCCAATACTTTTGGGTCCTTTCATGTTAATCCCAAAGGTCTTATTTGACCTCTGTTTCCTTTTGTGTTGACATCTTTGGAATGAATGTCCAGATTTTCCACACAAGTTACAAAAGGTTGAATAAGATTTAGAAGACGATGGTTTAGCACTTTTGTCTTCTAGAAATCCAATCCCAGATTTGTCAGACGAAGATCTTCTATGTTTTAAAATCATTTGAAGTTTTGAAGATCCGTTTACAAAATTGGTCAAATCATGTTTCAGACTAATGACCTCTTTCTTTAGTTTATCAACTTCAGAAAAAAGCATTGCCTTTTCAGGATCTGAGGTTAGGCTCTTTTGCATTCCCATCAGATCTCTCTTGAGTATCTCATTTTCTAAAAGAGCTTCTTGATATTTTTCTTTATATTTTTATACTCAAGAACAATCTTGTGTGAGTTAGCAAGAAGAGTGTCATATGACATATCTTCGTCATCAGACTTAGATTCACTGTCATTAGACTAATGCAGAAAGTTATTATATTCAGAGTTTACCTCAGACGTTACTTCTTCTGCGTTTGCCATGAGACATATATTATCCTTTTCATTGTTTGAACTGCTACTGCTGCTATCCAGATCTTCCCAGGTGGCTAAGAGGTTTTTCTTCTTGTATCTTTTCTTTGAACTTCATCCTTTCTTTAGTTTAAGGCATTCAGCCTTAATATGTCTAGGCTTTTTGCATTCAAAGTAGATGATCTCATTGTTCTCTTCTTGATGATGCTTTTTGCATCTAATATCCTTCTTTCTAGAAGATTGCTTAAATCTATCTTTCTTCTTGAGCATCTTCTTGAATTTTCTGGTGATGAGGGAGATCTCATCGTCTGTTGAGTAGCTGAAGCTTTCGTTTGAGCTTTCAGATTCTTCAAATTGAACCTTCAGCGCCTTGTTTTCTTCCTTTCGTCTCAATTTTTTTGTCTGCTCTTCGACTTGATTCTCCAATCTTTAGAGCAATTGAGTCATTGTTTTTGACTTTGTCTCTTTTTAAGAGATGCACTCCATGAACTCTTATGGCTCCCAATAACTCATCTAGAGTTAAGGTCTTCATGTCCCTTGCTTCAGCTATGGCTGTAGCTTTGGGTTCCCATACTTTGGGAAGACTGTTTAGGATCTTGAGATTGTTTTGAGCCTTAGAGAACTCAACACCAAGACTTTGAAGTCCATTTAGAATTGTTTGAAATCTTCCAAACATTTCATCAATGGTCTCTGTCTCCTTTATGGTGAACATCTCATAATGTCTTTGAAGAGTTGTTGCTCTCTTGAGACGAACATCTTTCGTACCTTCATGTGTTATGCATATAGCATCCCACATTTCCTTAGCAGTTTTGCAGCTGCAAAATTTATTATATTCAGTTTTTGATAAGGCACAAGTTATAATGTACTTAGCTTTTGCGTTTTGTTGTAACATGTTGTAGTCATCTTGATTGTATTCATTTTCTGGCTTAATTACAACATGATCTTCATGTGTGATGATTCTCTAGATATTATAGTGAATGGACTTGATGTACATTTCCATTTTGTCCTTCCAGTATTCTTAATCTTCTCCATTGAAGGCTAGAGGCCTTCACAGAGAGGCTCTTTTAGGAATGAACTATCCTTCAAGGTTTGCCATGCGGATCTTTTCCTCTAACACTTGTTAAGGTGCTCAACCCTTAGAGACTGAGCTTTGATACCAAATTGTAGAGCACAAAGATAACACAAAAAAGGGGGGTTGAATTATGTTATAGCAAATTTTCGCAATCCTTTTGTAAAAGATGTATTGTCTGAAATAAGATCAAAAAGATTTTCAAAAACGTTTTAAAAGACAGATGAAAGCTGAACGGCAAAATCGGAAGGCACACAGATTTTATACTAGTTCATCTCACCCTAGAAACTATGTCTAGTTCTTGGCAACAACCAAGTTCCACTAGCTTTTCCAAGTTACAAGTATTCTTTCCACAAGCCTTTTCAGGCTCAACCCAAGTAGTCTTTCACTTGGCTCTCCAAGCAAACACCCAAGTATTCTTTGAATCAAAGCCTCTTTAGGCTTCAACCAATCTCGTAAAGAAAAAGGTTTACGTGTGAGTTTACCTCATTGGGTTTAACGTCTTATCAGACGAATATAAAATGTAGTATAAAAGGATTTTACAAACAAAGTTTACACAAGCTTTTCTTTTCTTAAGGCAATAATAATCAGCAGTAGCAACAACATTCGAAAGAGGTCTCTTCTTCTATTTATAGGCTTCTAAAAAAGAATCCGTTAAGTGTATTGCGGAAGATGACATTCGTCTGATGGAAAGAGTCGTTGGAGCATTTAATGCCTTTCACCAACTTGTCATATGATAAGATAAAGTAGTCTGCTTATCTTTTCTATTCTCGTACTCAATCTTATATCAGTTGTCATGTCCGCTTTCCCATTCTGACATTTGCACACATATTTTTCTTTTTTCGCTAACTATCCTCGAGAGTAGGTGTATAGGCAAAATACATTTCGAGGTAGCTTACGCTCTGATTGATATGCAGATCATTTTAGAATGTTGTCATCGTCTGTAAGATTTGTTAGTTACAAAGTTTATCTAATCAAAGGATAAGATGATACTCAATTAAAAAAAAATCAGACAATTGTATGCGAATGAAAGAACAATCGATAGTGTCAGGGCATATATAATTTTAATTCTTTGTTATTATCAAAATATTTGAGAGTTATAAATTCGTCCTTTGTCTTAACAACGTGCAAGAAGACGTACTCTAGTTTATAGTGCTTTCTTGTATTCTTCTTTATGTTTTGTGTGACACCTTCGAGGGATAGATAAGGTGTATTAGGCATGTATGATATTTTATGGTATTACTCTTATATGAATATAATTGTATTTATGAGTCGCTTCAACATGTTGTTTTTATGTTTTTAAGTCTTTCTTTTTTTCGTTCTTAGAAATCTAGGCTTAGTTACGGTAATACCGCTTAGGGTGTTACATCCTCTAACTTTGAAGTGCAATCTTGCGATGCTTGTTAAGGTGGTGGTTGTGGAGGTTGTTGTAGGGGTTGTGGCCTATTTGAGGGATAGGCATCTTGCCTCCAACCAAAGTTGGGATGATTCCTCCACCCTTGATTATAAGTGTTGGAATAAGGATTATTGCCTTGTCTTCCAAAATTATCCGCAAAATGAATTTCTTCTTGAGGACTTGGAGTAGGCTCACAATAGCCATTAAGGTGGTCCCCTCCACAAAAATCACACCATAAGACTTGTTGGTGTTAGACTGAAATGCATTGCATTGCCTTGGGTTGTTGAGGAAGTTGGGCTAGTTGCTTGGTGATAGCCTCAATTTGCTGAGTCAAGGTTTTATTTTGGGCAAGAATGGCACTTTGAGAATCCAACTCCAAGACTCCCTTTTCTTTCTTTGAAGATACTCCTCCCCGATCATGTTGAATCAAATAGTCATTTAAGGCCATGGCTTCAATAAGCGTATGTGTTTCATCCGCTGTCTTGCTATTCATGGTTCCACCTGTAGAAGCATCTAGCATAAGCTTGTCAAGTGGTCTTAACCCATTATAGAAAGTTTTCATTTGGGTGAGATCGTCGAATCCATGGTTCGAGCAACTCCTCAACAATTGCTCAAATCTCTCCCATGCATCACTTAGTGGTTTCCCTTACTTTTAGGCAAAAGTAGTAATGTTGCCCCTTGTTAGTTGATAACAAGAATGGGGGAAGAATCTCTGCAAGAACTTCTTTTTGACATCCTCCCGCTCAGTCAAACCTTGGTTTGGATAGGATTATAGCCATGCTTTAGCCTTGCCGATCAGCAAGAAAGGAAATGCACGCAAGCAAATTGTAATAGCCCAAATTTTTTAATATTAGAAGTAAACATAAGGAGACCTTTTTTAGGACTCTAATATTATATTAAGAATACCTTAGGTGTTCTTCTTCTTCTTCTTCTTCTTATTGTTATTATTGTTATTCTTATTATTGTTATTCTTATTATTGTTATTATTATGATTGTTGTTATAAATATTCTAGTGATAAAAATTAGAAAGAATTAAATAATAGGACCTAAGATAAGATCTAAGGTCCAATAGAGGACTTAAGTTCACCAAGCCACACACCCATATTCTATAAGAAGGGGAGATGGAGAGAGATTAGGTTTAATTATTAGAAAATAGGAAAAGGAAAAGAGAGAGAAAGGAGGAGAAGAGAAGAAGAAAAAAAATCTAGGCACCCCTCTTAGGGATTCGATAATCATCTCTAGGTGAGTGTAGCCCTTTGTATGTTCTCCCTTCCTCATAATTATATGAATCCCTATTATATGTGTGTCTGTCATGTTTACCCTTTTCCCATAATTGTTTACTATTATCTGTTTTGCCTACCATGATGTTTGTATGTTTATGCCATGTGGGGTTAGGATAAGGGTGTTGTACTTGTTAATGTTTATGCAAGATTGAGGGGTTAAAGTAGAGCCTTTGAAATAATAGTATAATTAAGGGGGTCTAAGATAGGGACATTTTGATGTTTAGGAATAATGTTGTTTTCCCTCCTTGTTTGTGTGCAAGTGCATCACCCATGGTTAAGGTTTAGTGAGGGTTTGGAACTGATGTTTGTTTGTTGGGTTTAAAGAGGCATTTTAATGTTTGGGAATAAAGAAAGAGTAATACCATGCGTGTGCATGCGTGTGTGGATCTATTATCATTATTGTTGTTGTTGTTATTATTGTTATTATTATTAATATTATTATTATTATTATTATTATTATTGTGTGAACTTATGTGATTAACCCAATTTGTGATTGCTCAAGGGTAGACTGAGATTATGGTGGGGGTTTAGGTTGATTTAAGGGTTTCCCCTATTTTGGATTAGGCTTAAATAAGGACGATTTAGATTGATAGGAAATCCCTATTTTGGAGTAGAATGGACATTAAGATAGTAGGAACAAAACCTTATGGAGTTTTGGTAGTTTAGGGAGGCCTTAGTAAGCTTCCATGCATGCAAATCGCGATTTTGTGATCTGCTGAGTGATGAGCACGTCTTTGCTTATCTTCCAGATAGAAAATGTTAACTTAAAGGGCAAAAATGACCAGGGAGATGATCGGATTAGGCTTTGTGGTCTTCATAAGAATTGTAGTCCTATGTGTTATCTAACTAATGGCTTTGGAATCACCTAAAAATAATGTCTATAGCTCAAGATGCCCAAAATACTACATCTATGTCAAGCTACCATAGGGAACAACATATCAACATTTATGTCCAATTTCTTCCATGATATAGGCCAAATCAGCTCATGACTTCTTTATGAAAGTTGTAGATTTTTATTTTATTTTTCACAAACACTAAGATCACCTCAAACGCATCTCTATAGCCCAAGTTATGATCCAAACAAGGACGAAAGGTCAAAACCCATAAAAATCCAAAAATTAATTAAGGTTTTCATTAAAGCCTAGTTGAATCTAAACACACAAAACTCAACTAGAACACCCATACTAAGCCCAATAAACATTCAATAAAGCCAAGTACGAAGTCATAATAAGTGTATTAAAATTGATTGATCAAGCATGCTAGTGCTTAATTAAGCATGCCTATGTTGAGTTCACTGTCAGTGACATGTGCGAGTTTTGGAGTACGAAAGTAGTAGGCCTAGCTCAGGGAATTAAAAATTGGATTAAGAGACTACTAATTAGACTGCTTAGATATAGGAATATGATATGGGATAAGGGAAGTGAGTACGTGATGCTATGAATTTTGCTTTACTTATGTTGTGATTATGACTCATAATATTATACTTGAGAAGTTTATTCCAATTGACTATGATAATTACTTGTGTATATTATGATATGAGATGTATGATGTGACGTTATGCTATGAGATATGTGATATGACTTGATATCATTGTGACAAGTGCCCTAGCCTATGAGAAGCGAGAATGGGCTCGAGTGATATCTCATTTGTGAGGGGCGAGAATGAGACTCACTTCTTTTGTAAAGAGAAGTTCAAATGGACACCTATGTGCATTGTATGTACGAGACATGCATCATGACATTGAGATTTTGTGATAGGAAAAAGTATTATGAGCCAGATGGAGGAGGCCCTAAGGGGTTGTCAGCTCTATCTTAGGGGTTGCTTGGTAGGGAAACCCCAATGACTCATTTTGAGCCCATGATGTCGGGGCATACTGTGCAAAGCTTAGCAACTGGCTAGTCACCTGAGGACATCATGCTAGTTGAGAGTGCTTAGTTGGAGGTAACCACAGAAGGTTGCATTTCTTTGAACCTAAGCATGTACTCCTAAGCTACTTTTCGACGATAGTATTGGTACCACATGCATATGGAGTAAGGATAGAGGCGCATTGCATTCATATGTGCATCCTACTATTGATATAATTGTTGTTTCTAATGGTGTACTATAAAGTGAATTACATGTTTTATGTTTTGTGTATAAACTATGATCTCTTAAGAAAGACATGAATGTTTGTATGCTTTAGATGCCATGATTACTTGTTGAAGATACAAATTCCTATTATATTTTCTCTATATAGTGTTTAGGGCACTCACTAAGACTATGGTCTCATTAGTTTAAGTTTAATAATTTCAGATTAAGCAGAGCTGGGAGCAATTAGAAAGGAAGTATTCAACGCAATTTATAGTTCTATAATTATTTTTGTTTTAGGATTTTAGTTTCTTATTTTGTAATTAATAACCCCCTGTGTGAGGCCTAGTTGTTATGTTGATAATCACTATTAAGTCTTGTAAGGTACCTTGGGTAGTCATGATTAAAATGTATATGTTTTATTGAGGTTTTATTTTAAAAAGTTATGTTTTTGTAAATGAAAGTACATGTGAAAGGTAATACCCCTTGGGGTGTTACACGGATAGCTTCATCTAAAACTCCAAACATAAACTTTAATAAATAACTTAAAATGTATACATTAGAGTAGGTTAGTTACATCAAATCCTAACTAGGGTGAAATTAGCCACTCATTGAAGAGTGAACCAATCAAACAGATGGAGAAATGAAGAACTTGGATTGAGGCACCAAGGAGAGCTTTCTAGCACTATTCTCTGAGCCCTAGGACTAAACACTGCAGAATGAATCGTAAAGTTCGGTCCTTTACTTGTTTTGTAGCATCTTCATTAAGTGAGGTGGCACCCATTCTCGCTGAGTGAGAACATGACTCATTGAGTGAGAACCTTGACTTTGTGGTCTCTAGAGTGTTGCTCACTCAGTGGATAAACAACTCGCTGAGCGAGAGTCTTGACTGCTCTCTAGATTGGGTTTTACCGAATGAATACTTTGCTCGCTTAGCGAGCTTTGGCAACCAGATTTCTTCACTGTTTTACCTCCTATCTTGCACCATAGTTTATTAATGGAAAACATATGAAAAAAACCCAAAAAATAGTCTTGAACCAAGAAAAGGATTTAGGAGTTGGTTATGTAACACCCTCACTTTTACTTAATTAATTGTTTTATTTATTTATTTATTCTATATTTAATTCTGAAAAATCAGGAAGGAATCTAAAAATTCTGATCCCCACGGTTAAACTCAGAATATCGAAAACTATCTAATCGTGATTTTTCATAATTTTTCCGAGTTAAAGCCAGAAAAAATTAGAAAATGACGATTTTGTCTTTATTTGTTAATATTAAGGGCTGATATGAGAAAAAGATTCAATTGATATTAAAATGTCAATTTGAGTTTAAAATCATGTCTTTTGTATTAAAATATAATTTTGAAAAATTTCTGGGAATTTTTTGAAATTCTTGTACAAAATGACCAAAATACCCCTAGTTGTCAAATAACCAATTCAATATTGGTTTGACATCCAAAAATGGTGGAAATAATATTTTTAGTACATTTCTAGGTAAAATATGTAATTTTAGAATTTTCATAAAAATTTGAGCATTTATTGAATTAAAATGAATTTAATATGAATTTTCTAAGCTTAATATATAATATATATATATATTTATAATTAGAAAAAAATAAAAATAAAATTAATTTTTTTTAGAAATTATTTTTGATGAAAAATATTACATTTGTTCAGATTTATATTTAAATTAATTATTTTGATATTAAAATTTCTTTTTTTTCAAGTTTAGGCGATTTTATCGATACCGGCTAATTAATTAACAGTCAAAATTTATATTGAGATTCTTTGGTACAGCTGCTATCCCACGTTGAAACTCTAGAGGGGAGGTGATTCACCACCTAATGAGATATGTGTCCCTAATTTTTAATTAAAAATAAATTAAAAATGGAAATTTGACATAATAGCTTATGTCATTTAAGGACACTTAAGCTCAAAATTTTCCCTATAAATAGCCGTCAAATTGAACTAATTTCTCATTCCTCTCCTCCTTTCACCACCGTAAGTCTCCACAGAGAAACTTTCTCCCTTTAGAATTTTTTTTTCTTTTACTTTGTTTTATGCTAAAATTCTACTAGTTTTCCAATAACTAGTAAAAATCCTTTTCCTAGGAGCTCTGCACCAACAACTTCACCAACTCTTTGAGATAATGGGGGGAATGAGGTTGGTTCTAATTTTCAGTTACTTTGCATGTTGGTAGGAAAGGTTTTCCCCTAAACCTTTCGTAAGTTTATTAAGTTTTATAATGTTTAGTATTAAATTCAAGTTTTTACTAAGTTGTTATGCTGCTCAATTTTAGATAATTAAAATACATTTATTAATTAGTTATGTTGCTCAAATTTAGACAACCATAGTATAATTATTAAGTTGTTATACTGCTCAAATCCAAATAATTATAGTAGAATTACTAAGCTGTTATATTGCCCAAATTTAGAAAAAATATTTTTAGCTGTTATAATAGATAATTAAATTGTTATATTATCAAATTTTAGTAATACTCAAATAGTTTAGCAAAAATAGTAGAAGAAATAAACCATAAATCTCATAATATGAAACTAAGCATAGAAATTATTTTATGAACTATTTATGAATTTATTTTTAGAAAACTACTGTAGAAATTTCAATTTAAGTTCTTATCATTTAGGTAAGGTCTAGACACACAAATAGACCATCTGTAAAAATTTCATAAATTTTAAAGCTTATTTAGTACTTCTAATTGTGCTCTATAAGTGCCTGTGGACACATTTTTCTTAAAAGTACTAAATTTCAAAATTTTTTGAAAATTTTCCAAAAATTTATGATAAATTTCTAATTATTTTTCTAAGCTTAAAAATTATTTTTATGAAATTTTTGACCATTTTATGATTTATTTCTTAATTATTAGTCTTTATTTTAATTTGTATATCTTTATTTTTATTGAATTATTGATTATGTGCTTTAATTTGAATTATGAATTATGTACATGATATGTATGGATCAAATCTCTGTAATATAACAAAAAGATATTAGTAAAAATTATACTGGTGCTCAAATTTTTGAGACCAGAGTGAACCTTTAGAAATTAATAGATTAGTGAGTAATGTAAAGCAAGGGACACACAGTGGCATGAGACCCTGTTAGGGAAGCTACAGTTTGGTACGCTGAGGAATGAAAGGCAGAGACCCATTTGGGGAGGTCTCGGGGGTAGGCATCAAGTGGTGAAAGTCCTAATAGCCAGGATAGCGCCCATGAGTTGGGATATTCACCTGACCAAGTTCGATAACCCCGACAACTGCTTAGCATTTCGGGATTCGTTTGAGAGTATACCTCTATAAATGGACGTCCTGACTGATATGTGTTCCTCATTAATGATGAGGATTGTACCATGTGATAATGTTGTTGAGGTATATATACTCCCAGTCATTTCCCAGGTTCTGTTGAGAACTATTATTCACTGATGGGAAGTATGAATCCATACCAAGTCAAGGGTAGCGTAGTATAACTTTGAATAAATCCTAGGTTCCCTTCATTAATTGTATTTAAATTCCTACCATACATGTGAAAGTGATTTAGAACAAATCACCTCACTCCATTATTTTTGTTATGCATGTTTAATCGTGATTATTGAAGATGACAGCAATGCCTGATGATGCTGAGAAAGAGCCAAAGGATACTCCTCCAGATTATAGACCTAGTTTATAATATTTTCTTACAGGATAGGGTAGATAAATACTGCTCTATATAAGATGTTTTTGATGTATATATTGGATAAGGTAGTATATGTCTCTTGATGTACTTTTGTTTTCTCTTTATGTATTACTCAAATCATGATGTACAGTTGGATATATATATATACATAAGCAGTTTTTATCATTTCACTTCTATTTCTAAATTCTGTTTTGCTAGTATCGAAAAAAAAAATTACTCACATTTTCATCAACTTAACATAATAATTAAATTAATATGAATTATATTTAGAATTAAATGAGTGTTACAGGTTCCGCATAGGGAAGATGCTAGCACCCTATAATGTCTATCATGAAACAGTTACCCTTTAAACTAACGTGTAAAATAAAATTGTCTTTCCCTCTTGCTTATTAAGTTACTTATAAACCAAATTTTTTTATTTTTATTTTATTAAAAAACTTTATTCTTTTATCATTTTATTGAATTTGGGGAAGGGAATATTTTTTAAAATATTCTTTTAGCCCGACAAAGGTGTTACCCTTGCTCCTACGTATCTTTCGATGCAATAAGAAACTCAAGGTTACGTAGTTCTTTTGGTAAAAAAATATTTTGTGTGTTAATATTTTTAATTTTTAATTATTAAATTCGACATCACCAAGTTGTCACAACTCAGGTGTGTCAAATTTACCAAATGACTCAACTGGAAGTACTTCCAAAGTGGTCATATTTAAAATTTATGATTATTTATTTTTTTGTAGAAAATGAGTTTCAATTTTGATTTGAAAATTAAATTCCAAACAATTTTTATATTGGCTAAAAGAGTAATAAGAAAAAGAAGCTAATTTTATTTATATGAATTTTTGGGAGTTAAATCCGTTGTTATTTCTAACAAGACGAAAAAGAAGAAGATAAAATAAAATAAAAATGAGAACTTGTTTTATTTGCTGATTTATTCTTGTTTTCTTTTTTGGATAAGTTAAAAAAGTAAAATTAACAACATCATGGCACGAAATATGGTCACGCATTAAAAGGACAAATTAAGTTGTAAAATAAAGAAAAGAAATGCAACATATAAGTACTGCACTAAGCAACAATGTGGCAACCTCCTACTCAAAAAAGCCAAATTAGCATGACCCAATCATAATGTGTCTAAATCAGTGGCAGAATATGTATAATGAAAACAAGCACAGTAATATATGAAAACAATTATAGCACAAAGTAGAACATAATGGACAATCCTCGTATCCTAGGATTTTGAAGGCCAGACTGAGAACTTTAAAAGAGTGATTGCTAAGAGCAGAGCAACAAATGTGCAAAAGAAGTTTGGAAGTGATACATTTCCAGTTGTCATATTTGAACTTTTTTACTATGTGTCATTTATCCATCATGAGTTGGTCTTCCTCAAATTCATAAATACGCGCCTATAGTGCTGCAAAAGAAAGTGGAGGATCCTATGACCCACCACTTGGTTTTACCTCCAACTTTAACATAGAACAAGCAAAGGGTTTTGATGAAAAGGAAAAGTTGTCAATTATTGAACTATTCAATGCTTTTACTGAAATTAGATGTTTTGGTGATGAAGAAGTTGAAAATGGCAAGGCATTTTCTATTCCTTTATTTTTTATTTTTCCAATCCTAACATTCTCTTCACGGAAACCTAAACCCAAATATAATCTCTTCGTCATGCAACAATGCTTAATTATTACTATGAAAGAGTAAATAATGGATTTGTTATGCGCCAAGCTTTGCAACTCTCCATTCTCCGTTGATCACCCTGCTTTCTTGTTTGAACTAACATTTTATCCTCTTATGTAAACATGCAAATATTCAACAATCCACATCAATCCTTCAACACCGACTTGAATGACATCCACACACATTGGACAGACCATTTTTTTGAGTTGCCCAACTTGTAAATTTCTACTTTTTTTAGCATGTTTAAATTTAGGATGTTAATCGTATATTTATAGGATATTTGTGATGATTATAGGATATATGTGATGATTATAGGATTTTTTTGTGTTATGATATTTTTATATTAGATATTATGTTATTTACGATTATATGATATTAATGTGAGATTTTTATGATGATTATAGAATGTTTTTGCATGATGTTATGAGATTAAGGTTTTTATGATGATTATTAGATAATATGATATTTATGGCTATTTGTGGTCAGCTTATGATGTGAAAAATATTTGTCTGATTGTTTGTCTAAAATAACAGGGAGGTAAATGTACAAAACAAATAGAACATAAAAAAAACTACTTTCTATGTTAGTTATGTACATAATCGATATAGAAAGTCAATTTTTATATCAATTATAATCAAAATCGACGTAGAAAGTTATACTTTTAACATCGGTTATATGCCACCACCAACGTAAAAAGCCTAACATTCTATGATGATTATTTCTTTAACCAATGTAAAAAAGTACTTTTTTACATATGTTCGGTATCTAATGTAAAAAATACCCACATTCTATATCTCCTGTATCTATGATGAATCTATAACTGACGTAAAAAGTCAATTTTAACTGACATAAAAAATCGCCTGTGCAATAGTGATATTACAACATCATCAAAATTAATAAGCATATATAGTCTTTGTATCAAGTACAAAAATCCTTCATAAAAGAAAATGCACAAAAAAAGAAAACTTAGAACACTTGACCCATTTCATTCTTTTGAGGAAACACAAGATTAATCAATTCCAAGTATTAGTAAAAGAGGAAATATACAAGAGTCACACAAATTCTGGCAAAAAGGGGGTAAAAAAACATGGGTAAACTGTTAAAACATTGTCGCATCAAATAAATAAAACATCTCAAGGGAAGCTCTTTTAGGGGACATATTTGGAAGAATCACCTCTACTTAACTCCCATCTCAGGTGGGTCATCATATGGATTTCCTACCAACAAAAGCAATCAACAACCTTTTCTTTACATAACTATTGCATATAAATATAGTCTACATACAAAACACCTTTGGTATGTGTGCAATCAATTTGAGTTAATGAAAATTTTACCTTCATCAAATCATTAGGATTCTTAGAAACATAGTTCCCCGCATGGTAGAGAACCCAGTGTGGCCCAGGTTATCCTAATGACTCTAGATGTAATATGTTGACCATCATAAGTTGTTATGTTACCTAAAATTTCACTAGTTTTAATTATATCCCACATGGCACAACCGTGATTGAGATGGGATGACGAACCAAAATACCAATTGAAAGAAGAATTGGAATTGCTATCATAGTTTATTAAGGAAAAATATATAGAAAAACACTAAAGAAGTCTTTAACCTAAATATGGATTTGGAAGTCTATTATGCATAGGAAAAGTATTAACATCCTACGACTTTCATTTTACAACGGTTATCCTTTAATCTAATGTGTAAAAAATGATTATCTTACCCTCCCACTTATTAAGTTCTTAACAAGACAATTTATTTTATTTTTAAAAAATATTACTTTATTGGTGAATTTTGGGAAGGGATATATTTAAGAGAATTACATTTGAGTCTGACATAGTGTGACCTTTGCTCTTACATATCTTTGAGAGTAATGGAGAAATTAAAGCTACGTAGTTAATTTGAAAATATGTGTTGATGATTTTTTTTTAATTAAATTTGACATTAGCAATTTGTTACAACTCAAGTGTGCAAAATTCACTAGATTAAAAAGATGTCACATTTCAGTTAACCCATTATATATTTTAAAAGAATTAATATTTAATTGTGAAACTGGCATCGCCAATTTGTCACATCTCAGACTTACTTAATTCGTTAGATTATTGTGACAACCAAACAAAAAGTACTTCCAAGTTCCAAAGTAGTTATCATTAAACTTTTATTTACTTATTTATTTTAAAAATACATTATTTATTTATTTTTATTTTATTTTTTGTCCCAACTCCAAACAATAACTATTCACCTAAAAAAAAAAAACTCCAAACAATAACTCAATGAATTGTAAGCCCAAAGCAAAATATTTAGAGCAAATAAAGGTATGGACATTTAAATTTGTTTCCAAACCCATAAGGCTTAACTATAACAATAAATAATTAGTCTATCTTATTTAGGCCCAAAAGGAAATAGCAACTTATTGAATGGAAATTAACCCTTCTAAAAGAAAGTCCCAACAGGTTGGAACTTCAAAGAAACACAAACATGAAGAGTCCAAGTCAGAATATAAGCATTAAAACAAGCCCAGTAATAAGTTGGATCACACACTACTAAAACGTGACAGACACCAGGGGAGGAAATTTTGGGTTTCAAAACCAAAATGAAATAACATAAAGAATGTATGTTATTGAAATTGAATGAGAGGAGAATGCCAAAAAATTGTGCCCCGTGCGTGGAGTGAGTGATGAGAGTGTGTTACTTGAGAGAGAGAGTGAATTTGTGGCATGCTCAGAGTTTGTTATCTTCGAATGAGAGCCGAGAATCTTTTTTTCGTTCGCCGAAAGAGTCGCCCAATTTTAGAGGCTGCTAGAAGCTTCTAGAATTCTGTTATTTTTATTTTATTAATTAATTCAAATTAATTTTTTTTTATATGCATCATTTTTTAGTGCTGCTGGATTTGAATTTGAAAGATTGTGGTCTCTTGATCAAGACACGCGAGCTCGGTGAAGCTACTTTGCCGTTAACCGTGTCGGGTTCTACGGCAGAATCAGATATTGAAGCACAGTAATATAAGAGAGCTACTTGCGCGCCTTCGGATTGGTCACTTGGAAGCAAAGCACAGAGCCTTAGACAGACTCTATGATGTTTTGAAAAAGGATGAGAAGAATGTTTTGGCTGTTCTTGTTAGGAGCAATGTTGCTGCTTTAGTTCAATTGCTCACAGCAACATCTCCACGGATAAGGGAGAAGACAGTTACCGTTATATGCTCTCTTGTGGAATCGGGGTGCTGTGAAAAGTGGCTAGTTTCTGAAGGAGTTCTGCCACCTCTTATAAGACTAGTTGAATCTGGTAGTGCTGTGGGTAAAGAGAAGGTTACAGTATCTCTTCAGAGATTGTCAATGTCGGCAGAAACAACCCGTGCGATTGTTGGACACGGCGGGGTTCGGCCATTGATTGAGCTTTGTCAAAGTTGTGATTCTGTGTCACAGGCTGCTGCTGCCTTTACTTTGACGAATGTATCAGCTGTTCCTGAGGTGAGACAGGCCTTGGCTGACAAAGGTATTGAGAGGGTTATGATCAATCTTCTCAATTGTGGAATTTTATTAGGTTCCAAAGAGTATGCAGCAGAGTGCTTGCAGAATCTCACAACAAGCAATGAGAATCTGAGAAGGTCTGTTATATTAGAAGGTGTTAGGAATCTTCTGGCCTATCTTGATGGTCCACTTCCCCAGGAATCTGCAGTTGGAGCATTGAGGAATCTGGTTGGATCAGTTTCCGAGGAAACTTTGGTTTCTCTTGGTTTGCTTCCCCGTTTGGTTCATGTGCTGAAGTCCGGATCGTTGGGTGCTCAACAAGCCGCCGCGTCTGTCATCTGCCGTGTCTGTAGCTCAATGGAGATGAAAAAAATGGTTGGAGAAGCAGGGTGCATCCCTCTTCTTATAGCTAAAGCAAATACGGCTAGAGAGGTTGCTGGTCAAGCAATTTCAAGCCCAATGGTTCTGTCTCAAAATAGGAGAGAAGTTAAGAAAGATGATAAAAGTGTGCCAAACCTGGTCCAGTTGCTTGATCCAAGCCCTCAGAACACTGCAAAAAAGTATGCAGTTTCTTGCCTTGGATCACTTTCTCCAGGTAAGAAATGTAAGAAACTGATGATTTCGTATGGAGCAATCGGGTATCTGAAAAAGCTTACGGAGATGGACATTCCAGGAGCTACAAAGCTACTTGAGCGGTTGGAAAGAGGGAAATTGAGAAGCTTGTTCAGCAGAAAGTAGAGGAACCATTGAAAGTTGCAAATGGCTATTTGTATCATGAAGCTTTCTCCTTGTTACTTTTGTTCTCATCAATGTTGTTTCATTGTCTATATGAAACAAGTAGCTTAGAGTGTAAACTGTCGAATTAGAAAGTTTGGTAATCTGTGTAATCAATGTTTAGATTATATAATATTGTATCTTTCTGTATCCTCTCTGTCTCTCTCATTTGTTTTCTTTTTAGAAACAACTCATTTTGCTAGCATTTGAACTCTGGTCAACAAGTTAAAGGTCTCAAACTTAAGGTGAATTATCTGTATTGCTCTCCTGTTTGGTCTTTCTAACGCTCTAGCTGGCACATTGCCGTGCAATCATTCTGTCAAGCTTGGATCCCTAATGGTATTGTAAATTTGTAATTGAATCAGAATATGCTATTGCTAAAGTCATCATCAGTTTACCAAATTTTATTCCGTTGCTCAGATTCTTTTTCATCAAAGAAATACATAACTACCAAGCAAATTTTCACTACGAACTTCTGTAATTGCTGTGCTGATGTAATTTATGAAATGAGCATGAGTTTTCTGAGACATTGAGCATTGCTGCATGTTTCTTTAATGGCGTTACATGTTTAATGAACAAATAATATTCATTTTCTAGGTAGGTTGAACAAAAGCTTGTATATTTTGTCTTCTTTTTGTTGTCGTTTTTATTCTTTGTTCTTTTTGTTTTTGTTTTGTTTAGGGAAAGCTTCCACTTTCTTAAATCAACTTAAAGTGTGCTACTTTGCTAGACTTTAGTTAAATCTTTTCGTGTTATCTTGATGCCCTGAAACAACTATAATGCTATTAAGATAATCATTACTTAAGACCCATAGGATAAAGAATGAATTGTTTTATTCGAGTTTTATTGTGGTGATACCATTCAGCGGAATGAAATCTATTATTTTTTTGAAACCTCATGATCTCGTATTTTCCAGAAAGCAAGCAGATATGAGGCCTTAACTTTTAACATATCAATAGCTGTGTAAGTGCTATTAAAAGTTTGTCGTTTTGCGAGTTATCTTTATGTCTCTGTCATTTATTTTCCTGGTTGAAATTTGCACCACCAGTATACTTGCGAAACAAAAACACAACGTCAACTGAGATATGTTTACTAATGCATTAAACACCACGGTGACTTTGGGAGCTTTTATGCTCTGTACTGTAGCCATTTGCAAAACACCTCAATATGTGAATAAAATTCTATGCAATATGGGTAATTAATGGCATATCTTTTATTGATTAATTATTTTTATCTAGATTACATGTTTCCTTCCAAAGAATTAATTTGGTTCAAATTAGGAACATGCATAATATGATAAAACTAAGACCTAACTTAGCAAGATTTTTCTTTTTAAAAGCAGAGGGGCCTAAGCCCAAGAAACAAAGCTACACAGAGATTAAATAGGGAGGCATATTTGTTGGCTTCTCTGTGCATATGAGCAACTTCAATCCTCCACCCACTACCAACTAGCTTACGGAATACAGATTTCACGCATCAAACTCCACCCAATCACACTCCCAGTGGACTCAACCTTGATGCTTCTCACTACTACATCCAAATCGAGCTGAAGTTCTACTGCATCCCTCTACTTTTGGCGAGAGGAAAACCTTCATAAACACATTTAAAATGTATAAAAAATATAACAAATTTAAATTAATAACAATTTTTTAAATATGCTTTAAAAAATATAACATTATATAATTACAAGTATTATTATAATTATATAGTTGAGTAGTGATTATTCTCATGTTCAAGCAACGTTCCTACATATGTTCCACTAAGTTAACTTGAAGATGACAACATATTTCTCTTTGACTTGTGTTGAGCACCCCTTGACTTGGGCGGGGTGGTGGTCAGGTTGAGAGCCCGAGAGTGATAGGATCTCTTGCGTTGAGCGCCCTTTTACTGCAATAGGTGCGTTGGGTGCTCCTAATCTTGCACTGGGCACCCAAGCTTGTGCATGCATGCCTTTTTGGTTCTAAGTCAAACTCTTTTTTTTCCTTGCTCATTCTACCATCATTAAAAACTCAAAGAAAATTAATTTATTCATGTTCTTTTCCAAAATTTGAATCACATGAAAATGCATACATATGATTTATATTCTCAAAAAATTTCATTAAGTTAATGCATCGAAACATGTCAAACATCTATATAAATCTACATAGGCTGTAGATTTATCAATGTAGAAATGAAAAAAGGTGACAAAAAGATATTGGACTTAAATGCATGAAAAGTAAAGGGTGTTAGACAAACATTGAACTTTGAAGAAGAAATTAAAATGAATAAATTATAATGACACTTTTTGAGATTTTTTTAGATTGCACATGATACCTTTTCTTTTTCTATCCCTACACTAACCTTGTTAATTGTTTGAAAAAATTACACTAATATCCCTTATATATTACTCTAACCTCTCTTAATTATTTGAAAAACACTACATTGTGTATCTCTATAAGAGAGGTTATTATAAATATTAAAAAAGTAAAAAGATTATGTTAATCTAAAAAAACTTCAGGAGATGTCCATGTAATTTACTCATTAAAAAAGGTTCTAGACAAGTAATGGGTAAAAAATGTGTAGGATGGTGCCATACTTTGATACAAAAATGTAAAAAAGTGTCAGATAGATATTGAACTTTGATGCAAGAAAAATAAAATATATCGTGCATGTACTAAGGTCTGATACATGAAATAGATATTGAATTTTGATACATGAAAAATAAAGGTGTCAGACAGGTACCGGATTTGACAAAATTAAAACGATGAAATATATACTTTTGTTAATGTGGTATTCATTGTCCAAGCAAAAGTTGGTCATGAAGTTTAGACAAGGCACAAGGCACGGGATGGTGGGATGTAGTGATTGATTCAGAAATTTTATGTTATGGGGGCAATACTTATATATATGAAATAATATTTTAGTTTATACATTACATATGATAAAATTTTATTTTTATATACTTAAAATTTAGATAAGAAATAAATAATTTTTAATATATAAATTATATTATAATTAAATTTTATAATAAATAACTATATACATATAAATTAAATTTTAGATTTATAATAAATACCCTAAATTATAATATAAGATTATTTTTAATTATTGATAATTTCTTTTTAAACATTATTAAAATTCAATTTAGATATAAATATAAATATGGAAGAGGATAAATTAAAAGAGATAACGGTGAGAGAATTTATATATACAGATAAAGATAAAAGAATTGTAATTTGAAATGATTGATAAGAAAATTTTTCGACTAGTTGCAGAATAGTGTGTGAATTACACATTAAAAGAAGAGGAAAAAAATAATAGAATGTCTAATTAAAAGAGTAGAGAGAATGAAACTAAAAATAGATTTGAGGGGACAATATTCATATTATAAATTTATTTTATTTTACTATATTTTAAATTATACGAGTAATTTATAATTATAATATGTACTATTGAAAATTTTAAAAGTTTGTTGGGGGCAATTGCCCCCACATCAATATCCATGGATCCGTCCCTGGTGGGATGTCATTAACATTTTCTCTTTTCTAAACTTGTTTTAGTAGCAAAATGTGTTACTGGAGGACATCATCAATTCATCATAGGCAGATTTGTTAATTAGTTATAGATTTTAGATTGGGGGATTTTGTGTTTGAAAGGACCAAATTTAGACATCGTTATCATGCTTCAAACAATGAATCATATTGTTTTAAAAGAGAGAAAATTTAGGAGAAATATCCTCTAAAATGTGTTTGGAATAAAAATTTAGGAGGGGAATGAAGTTTTGGAGAAAATCTTGAATTTTTATTATACAATATCTTATTTATCAGAATTTGTTGAAATTCTATAACATTCTTATAAAGTATTTTATTATCTAAAATCAAGAATTTGAAATTTCACATTTGATAGAATTTCTAGAATTCTAGTTATCCATGATCAACAAAAAACCACCTTTCCAGATTCTTTATGGTTGTCTTGGAGATAGTGTCGGTATTCATTTTTTATTTCGCTTTTTTTGCAAAAATTTTCTACAAATAAATGGCCTTCCTGGATTTTGGAAAATAGTGAGGGATGATAACGGTGCCAATGTCCACTGCATGGTGTTTCAGGCGGCAAAAAATGGAGATCTCCACTATCAAAGCCCAACAACTCAACAACAACTTGACAGGTATCTATATGGCTCAACTTTATTCAGAAAACACATTCAAAATAAGTTGGATTTTAATATGAGGAAAGTAACAAGAAGTGCATATGGACCGGTCTAAAAATGTTATATTTTAATGGTTATTTGCAGCTTACTGCTTGCCCTGTCTACAAGCAGTGGACGAGGAGTAAACTGCAAATAGCCTGAGGTTGCTAAAAGTGTTCCTGAAAAAGGAGCTCAATTTCTATGCTGCCATTACTAACTGCTCCAACCCCCTCGGCCTTCTCACACACCACCACATCGTAGTCATCAAGGTGTCTAAACCACTAACAGTAACATATCATGAGGAAATACAATTAAACTTTATAAATGAAGCACTCTTTTGTAATTTACACACCATACATTACCTCCTGTAGATTTACAGCACAACTTTATTCACAAAATACTCCTTTTACAACTTACAAACCATAGTACATACACGTAGAAATATATGTCATGGCAACATTATTCATGAAACACATTATAACTTCAAAACCATACGCAACATCTGTAGAAATAGATGCCAAGTTGCCAACTTTCTCCATGGAGCATCCTTCTCTAGAAATACACTCATGTCAACTTTATTCATAGAAAACCCTTCAACAACTTAATTTAAAACAATGCAAACCTCCTGTAGCAATACAGGTCAAATATATGAAACACCCTTCTTGCAATTTAAAAGACACACACACCTGTGCTCCTGTATAAATACAGGACCACTTTATTCATAAAACACCCTTGTATAACTTAAGAACCATTCAGGTTTCCCGTAGGTATATAGGGAAACTTTATTCATGAACACCACACTTCAAAGAAAAGCCCTCGATTTGTCGATAGTTGTTGTCATGATGCTACCATTGCCTTCTTCGACTTCCCTGATTCTGTACCTTGAATTTAAAAAAAAAAACAATTATGTTAGATAGTAGCAGAAAGTAAAACAATTTCAAACTTATAGGAAAGTAAGTATCTGTTCATGAGTACAGCGAGCGGAACCCCAACTTTGATAAGTAAAAGATTGTAAAAATAAAAAACCAAGAAGAGAAGAGAGCAAACAAAACACACATCTTGTATGGTGGAATTATAGAATGTATTTACGTTCTGCATATTTCAGCATATTTACAATGACTTGTATTTTGTGAAAATACAAAGTTACAAGCAATGCTGACTAGCTTAACCACTCCCAAAAAGCAACATAGCTAACAGATTTTGTATCCAAAATATCAAGAAAAATCTCAAATCCAACATTTCTCCTTAATAGTTTTCTTGAGCAGCCCAAGTTTTGATCTAAGTACTTCAAAGTGTCCCTTGGAAAGTGCTTTGGTCATGATTTCTGCAATTTGTTTTTCAGAATTGCAATGCTCCAAGTTAATTTCTTTTGACTTCTCTACTTCTCTGATGGCATGAAACTTCACCTTGATGTGCTTAGTTCTTCCATGCTGGACAGTAGCTTCACCTTGAATCTACCCCACATCTAATAAAATCTTCCTTAGCCAAATAGCTTGATTTGCAGCAACTGCAACTGTAATATACTCAGCTTCAGCTGGGGATTGGGCCACAACATCTTGTTTCTTTGAATTCCAGAAAAAATAGCACTGCCAAATGAGAAACATAACTAGAGGTGCTCTTGGAGTCATCTATACTTCCTACCCAGTCACTATCTGCATATCCTTGAAGCTCTCCATTCTCATGTTTTAAGAAATACAAACCATAATTAGTTGCATCCCTTATATACCTCAAAACTCTCTTTACTGCTCCAAAGTGAACTTGACTAGGAGAATGCATGAATCTAGAAAGTAAATTTACAGCAAACATTATGTCTGGTTTGGTTGCTGAAAGATACAACAAACTTCCAATTATACTTCTATAAATAGAAGCATCTACTTTGTTATCACCATCATCCTCTGATAATTTTTCATTCATAGCCAGTGGAGTGGCAACAGACTTGCATTTTTGCATGTCAAAACTTTCTCAATATCTCCATAGCATATTTTTTCTGTGAAATGAAGATTTCATCATTTGACTAAAAAATCTCCATTCCAAGAATATATTTCATTTCACCCAAGTCAGTCATTTTAAATTCTTTCTCCATGCCCTTCTTAACTTGGTTTAGGGAATTTGATTCATTCCCTACAACCAACAAATCATCAACATACAAAGAAACTATAAACTGCACTTCATTGCTTGACTTCTTTACATACAAGGTGGCTTCATTTTCACTTCTTTTAAAGCTTTTTTGCAGAAGATAACTATCAATTCTACTGTACCAGACCCTTGGAGCCTGTTTTAAGCCATAAAGTGCTTTATGAAGCTTGTAGACTTCATCTTCACTTCTAGGAACCTGAAAACCTTTAGGCTGATCAACATAAATGTCTTCATTGAGTAAGCCATTTAAGAAAGCCGACTTTACATCAAAATGGTAAATTTTCCAGCCAAGTTTTGCAGCTAAAGAAATCAGCAATCTGATTGTATCATGCCTTGCAACAGGTGCAAAAGTATCTGAGAAATCAACACTATGTTGTTGAGAATAACCCTTTACCACCAATCTGGCCTTAAGTTTGTTTATAGAACCATCAGGATTGAGTTTAGTTCTGTAAACCCACTTAACACCTATTACTTTTTTATTACTTGGTCTATCAACAAGTTGCCAAGTTTTATTTTTCTCTATCATCTTCATCTCCCCCTTCATGGCAACTATCCAACTTTCAAATTCAACAGCTTCAACATACCTTGTAGGTTCCAATGCATCTACATTACATCTAGCATAAATATCTTCTAAGGTTCTTGTACCTTTCACTGGAAAATTAGTGTCACTATCATAATTTTCTTCATCATCTTCAGAACTTTGCTCTTGCAAACTATCTTCTCCAAGTAGCCCTTTACTTGAGCCTTTTGCTTGAGATTTCTCCCAATTCCATTTTGAAAACTCATCAAATTTCACATCTTTATTGACAAGAATTTTATTTTGTCTCCAAATTACATACTTGATATCCTTTGGAGTTACTACTATACCCCAAAAAATACCAACTTTTGACTTATGATCTAGTTTATCTCTTTTCACATTTGGAACATAAGTGTAACACACACAGCCAAAGATTTTCAAATGCTCCACTGAAGGCTTCTTTTCGAACCATGCTTCAAAGGGTGTTTGCCCTTCAAGGCTTTTGTAGGCAATAAATTCAGCAAGTAAACTGAGGTGTTTATAGCCTTAGCCCAAAATGTCTTAGGGAGATCTTTCTCAAAAAGCAAACATCGGGCCATCTTCATCATTGTCCTATTCTTTTTTTCATTTACTCCATTTTGCTGAGGAGTGTAAGGAACGATAAATTGATGCTGAATTCTTGTTTGCTCACAAAACTTTTTAAACTCCCCTACTGTATACTCAGTTCCATTATTTCAACCATAAGCTTGAACTTTTGAAATGTAGCAAACACATCTAATTTTTGCCTTAGAAAAAACACCCAACTCATCCTTGTAAAATCATCAATAAATAATAGAAAATACTTACTGCTATTTAGAGAAATTGTGCTCATTGGACCACACACATAAGTATGTGTTAGCTATAATTTTTCATTAGCTCTCCAGCTTGCAACTGCAGGGAATGACAATCTACTTTGTTTTTGAAATTGACATACATCACACACATCAATATCATCATCAATGGAAGGTAAATTTTAAATTAAACCATTTGAGCTCATTTGCTTCAAAGTCAAGTAGCTAAAATGACCAAGTCTTTTAAGCCATAAAACAGAATCATCTACTGCACTTGGAAATGCATGCATGGTAGTTTGTTTCCACTCTATTGGAAAACTTTTATCTCTCATTTTGATAGACATTAGCTCACACCCAGATGGATCAAATATGGTGCATATCATGTCTTCAAAATGCAGGGTATAATTCTTTTCAAGCATTTGGCCCACACTCAAAAGACTTTGATTTATCTCCGACACATATAAAACATTTGAAATGTATTTAGTACTTGAGGGAGTTTCTATAGCAACAACTCCTTTGCCTTTGACATCAACACTTTCTCCATTGCCAATGGTGACTTTGGAGAAATAAGACTGATTCAACTCCTTGAAAATGCATCATGAGTCATATGATTTGTGCATCCATTGTCTATAAGCCACATTTCTTTACTAGTGCTTGCTGAATAGTAAGAAACAACAAATAAATGCTCCTCACTTTGGTCTTCATGCTCAGCAACTTGGACTTGCTGTCCCTGTTGCTTTGCTTTTTTTTGTTTTTGCAAACTATCTCCATATGACCAAGCTGGTTGTAAGCTCTGCATTTGACTCTTGGCCTGAACCAACAGAAATTTTCTATATGATTCTTCTTTTTATAGTGAGGGCAAGGTAGATACTTGTCTTTCCAGTCTCCTCCTTTGTTGCTTTCTTCTTCCTTTTTACCTTTGCCTTTCTTCTAACCAAATGGCTTTTTTTTCCAAAGCCACTACTGCCCTGAGCTTTGCCTTTGGTACTAGCCACAAAAGCATCTTTAACATTTTCTTCCATCCTCAAGGATCTTCTCTGTTCAGTGGCTTGCAAAGCATTTACAAGCTTTGCAATTGATATTTGAGAAAAATCCTTATTTTCTTCAAGAGAGGAAATTCTAGACTCAAACCTCTTAGGAAGACACCAAGATTTTCTCCACAACCCGTTGATTACTAAGTTCTTCACCTAGTAATCTGATTTGCGTAACCACCTTGGAGAACCTATTTGCAAACTCCTTCACTTTTCAACTTCTTTCATTTTAATTGCTTCCAATTCTCTTTTCAAATTTAACACCTTCATCCTCCTTGTTCTTTCACTACCTTGGAACTCCTCCTTGAGTCTGTCCCAAGGCTCTTTTGCAGTCTCAAGATTCAAGATCTTGATAAAAACATCATCATGTACAGCTGCTTGTATAATGGCAAGTGCTCTACCTTCCTTAGCCACTTCTTCATTGTGGAATCTTATCTGAGCCACTGTTGGGTTGTCTGGTAAAGGAGCTAGATTGTTTCCATTTTCCACCACTTCCCACAGACTTTGAGCTCTCAGATAAGTTCTCATCTTTGCAGCCCACAAATCATAATTTTCTCCTCCAAATATTGGAGGTGGATGTAAGGAACTGCTATTGAAAGCCATTGGTTGAACGTTTTTGGTGTGGGTTTTCTTGTTTGTTTTCTCTCACTCCATTTTTCAGTTTTTCTTATCTCCCTCATAGACCCTTAAAGATCAATGAAGCTTTTGACACCATGTAAAAATAAAAACAAAAAAGAGAAGAGAGCAAACAGACACACAACTTGTATGGTGGAATTATAGAATGTATTTTCGTTCTGCATATTTCAGCACATTTACAATGACTTGTATTTTATGAAAATACGAAGTTACAAGCAAAAAAGTACAAGCAATGCTGACTTAGCTTAACCACTTCCCAAAATCATGGATTATCACCTAATTTCACCTACTACATACTAACTAAACAAATTACAGATTAGATAATATAAAAAGTAACATATTTAATAGATTTTACATCCAAAATATCAAGAAAAATATCAAATCTAACAAAGATTCACAACGTTTAAACCATTTTCTGTAAGGCATGAGAAAACGTCACACTATTAAGTTTTGGCATTTTTATGATTTTTTTAGCTAGCCTCATTTTATAATTCTAGTTCTGACAATTATGACTTTGTATCCATGCTTTATCAACTGGAATCCATTATCATATCTAAACTTTTTTTTCTCAATTTCTCAAAATAAACTTGTCATATTATCATTTATTATGTTCAGATCCGTGTTTTCATCAGATGAAAATTAAATATCAAGAAAGAAATCCAACTCACTGTCATTCCATGTCTTCTGCTCTGTTGCCGTGCTTAATAAAAAGAAGAAAACTAGTTTTCAAGGGTAGCATTAGCGAACGCAACAACAATAAGCTTCTCTCACCTGACAACAATTTCCTGAAGCAATTTATTAACAAAAGTGAGGTGATAAGAGCTGACCAAAACATATTGGGATAACATATATATTGATTTAACATTCCCAATTCTTCATTTATGTAGAAGACAGAAACAAAGAAATGTTACTAGATGATGAATGCCTTCTCACTCAGTTAGTAGCAGTTGATCAGCTTATATTAATTGCGTGTCCATGAGAAATAGCTCATCATTTATGTACTTACAAACAAGTCAAGGGAATTTGTCGCCAAGCTAGCTCAGGCTGCCTCCTCCTCAAACTGTTGCATGATCACGGAATTTATATCACCTGTCCTATGGACTCCATCTATTGTCAAATTCAATTTCCCTGGCCCTTTGTCACCAAGACGGAAAAGTTTCGTGCTGTTGCATTTGCTGAACCACACATATCTCAAGGATGGGAAATTCAAAGTGGAACTCCCCGTGTAGAAGCCTTCAATTTTTGGTAATGAGACAAGAATCAATTTCTGAAGCTTCTGGAATATCATCTCGTTTTCATATTTATCTTCACCTTCTCCTTTGTGCTCATCTTCATCTCCCTCTTTAGCCACTATTTCTTTCACTGATTTACATTCCTCCACTCTAATCATCTCAAGGTTCATTAACTTTTTGGCTGCTGAAGATGTAAATAAATACTGCAAGTCTGGACATTTAGATACAGACACTTCTTTTAGACAAGAGAAAGACACTGTAGAAGGTACTAATGTTGTCAAATGAGGACATTGCAACACTTTTAATTTGTGGAGCTTTTCACAGATTGTGTTTAACAATGATGAGTCCTCTGACTCGATGCACTGGAGCTTCCCTACATCATTCAGTGTCAATATTGTTAACTGTCCAAGCATCCCGTTCACATCAATTTTGGGGTTATTGCAATAATCCATACTCAGTTCTGTTAAATTGGGTGCCTTTTGGAGTATTTCAATGGGCAACATAAGCTTCTCATTCCCATCAGTGTTAAAGAACAGAGAAATTTTCTGTAAATAGTTGAGGCCTTCCGCAAATTGCTCTGACCTAAACCTTAAGCTTAATGCCGAAATGTGTTTCCCATCAAGTGTCAATTCCTTCAGCTTGGAAATGACCTAACAATTAAAGGCAAAACAAATCGGATAGAACGGACTGTGAATTGACAGATGAAAAGAGAAAAAAGTAGAGAGTACAGATTCTATGATGCTTACCTCTATATTTGAGATAGGAGGCTGTCTGTTAACTGAAGTACTGGTACCTTCACCCTCAGCCATGGGATGTGCACTTTGAAATAACTCCAACTTATGACAATCCAACACAGATAAGATTTTTAAGCGGGGGCATTCCAGAGTGAATTTTTGAGGGTAAAAGTAAGTGACCTGTGGCAAGTTATAAAGATCCAACGTCTCTAAACGAGGGAACACAAACTTTTCTGTTACGTTTGCTGCTGGGCATTCTTCCTTTTCAACAATTTCTTGCAATTCATTACAAGATTTTATTTCAAGTTTCTCAAGCTCCTTAAGATCTCTTGCCAGGGAAGCAGGAAATAAAGTTTGCAGGTTTTCACAATCACTAACAACGACCTCTTGCAGATTTCGAAAGATGAGAACTCCTTCACTTTTCTTTTCCCAAACACGCGTAAGTTTTGATAGCCCTTTTACTGTCAATTTCTTCAACTGGGATGTTGTTTCCATAATCTCAGCGTCATTCATATCAAAAATTACCTCTACTTTGCCGCTATCCCGCACTTCCAATTCTTTTAAGTTCTTTAAATGAGGAAGAAAAACAGACGGAATTGCATATGGTAGGGTATACTTGTCCAACTTCAAAGATACCAAATTGCACAACCATTTGTTTTGTAGACGAACATTACCATGTCGGATTGCTTGTAGCTCAAGATTATCACGAAAAACTTCTAAAAACTTCTGTAAATATGACAATTAGTTTATCATCAGACATATCATATATATCCGTTGCTTTCTACGTGACTGCTTCTGCCAATAAACAATGTTACAACCTTACAATGCTTTTCGTCTCAGCAACTTTTGTTTTAAATTTAAAACTTATTTTTAATTTTAATTTAAAAGTAGCTTTTAAATTCTAAATAGACTAGACCAAACACTATCTTTATAAATAGAAAAAATTGGAGAATATTAGATTAACTTAAAAAATTTGTAATTTTTATTAATAAGTTTATATAATATTTCAAACAAAAGCTCCAAAATTAATTCATAAGTTACATTCGAACTCATAAATACAAATTACAAAGTCAGGAAAAAGTTATAAAATTATTACTCTCTTTTTGAAGATTGTTGCAAAGTGGACCTCATATATTAAAATTAACAAAAAGAGCTATGCTTTTTATTTTTTTAGTTTAGTTTCAATATATTGTTAGTATAAATATTTTTAGTTTAATACTATTAGCCATTATATGATCGGATGACCATATAAAAAATATTTACACGTTGTATTCCAATTAAATTCTTTTTTAGTTGTGTAATTGTTAAATTATTTTGGTTATATTTTGTAAATTGTGGTATTAAAGGGATAAAAATTAAAAAAAAAGGTGTGAATAGAAAAAATGAAAATATTGAGATAGATGTGTGGTTACACAAGAAAATACAGTATATAGAATGAATGCACACAAAGATATATTAGTGTGACACCAATTCAGAAAAAAAATAAATAATAACAAAAAATCATTTAAGATTTAGACACATACAAAGAAGCCCACTAGAGGCAGCGGTAAAGAATTGCATGACTTTTAGCCTAGTGAAAAGGGATAGAGGGGGAAACCAAAAAAACCATTAGAAGAAAATGATAAGAGCAACCTCAGTAAAATAATATCTCTGAAAATTTGGTCTTTAACAGAATCCAATAATGTTGTGCAATCTATGTACCCAACCTACTAAAATAAAACTTTCGTTATTGTTTTGTAAATTCGTGGTATCACTTATATAATTAATCAAAGGGTGATATTTTTAAGATTTGATGGAGCATTGTTGCTTGGGAATGTAATTTTTCTATATTAATGAAAAAACACAATCATTTTTTGTTAAAGAAAGATAATACTTTTAGAAAGAAACAATTTTACAAACTTTATTTTCTTCTTATTAAAAAAACGTTTCTTTTTAGAAATGCTAAATTTGATCAGAAAAAGAAAATCAACATTTCTAAACACAGTGCTTTCAAATTTCCATCTTTGATTCTACTCCTTTAGAGTGGCAAAAAAGACAGTACCTGTACAAAATCGTTATTAGAGATTTTCATTAACATAGTTTGCTACAATATTAATGAATGTCAATGCTAAAACTATTAGAGTGGTAAAACTGTTTTACACTCTCAGTATATAACTTATTTTTTCTTAAACTAATTATGCATACTGTTGAAATATGAGGAAAGAATTTTAACATTCTTTTATGATTATCAAAATGTACAAACTTTAACAATAATATATAGACTAATCTTAATAAATGAAAATAAAGAAATATAACAATACAATATATCTTAATAATTCCATATACTAAATAAGGAAACTAATCTTAAGAGATAACCTAAAATATTCTAAGATATAATCAAATATTTTTAAATATTTCCGTATATTCTAACACAGCCAATTAAACTCCTATAGTTACACTAAACATCAATTTTACTTATCCCAATCTACACGATTGTTATAGGTTGTCAACCATATATTCTTTAATAATTTATAAGTCCTTCATAGTCATTTCTTAATAAGTTGATAGTATACTTAAGAAAACATTGTATGCTTTAGGAACCTAAAACCTTTCAATAATATGAAATGAAAGCTCTAGTAATATTTATGCAGTATTTGACTCAATTTATTTTAAACTTTATTGATATAGTTTAATGTATTAAAATATATTCGTAAAAAAAAATGTATTAAAATATTAGTAAATGTTAGTGTTTAACTTTTTTACACTGTTTATGCGTACCAATTAAACTCATATACTTGCTATACTAAACAACAACTTTGCATATCCCAATCTACATATATTTATTATAGGTGGTCAACTATTTCTTTAATAATTTATAAGCCTTTAATCTCCATTTTCATAATAAGTTGATAATGTGCTTAAGAAAAAAAATGTATGTCGGAGGGACCTATAACCTTCCAATAAAATATGAAATCAAAGCTTTAAGATATCTAAAATTAGGTAATTTCGACCCAACTTTTGTCGACCTTTTTTTTTTTTCTCCTTAAAGGAAAAGGCTGAGGCAAATAAAATTTTAGGAAAATAAATCTTAAAAGATATAATTTTTAATGAAGAAAACTTAAAATAAGAACTTCTAAAAAGTTAGTTTTAGAAATTTTTAGTTTCTACTTTTCCTTTTTTTTTCCCTTTATTTCAAATTAATTTCAAGATAATACAGTATTCAAAAAATTTCAACTTAAAAATTAATTTTTAAGCTTAAAAATTACGAAACAATTTTAATTAACTTTAAAATGTTTTCATATAAACCACAAATATTTTCTACGGGAAGCAATCTTGCTTGAGCAGAGTAAGACCACTATGAGTGACAAAGCTCTCCCTCCAAGTATATAACGTAACTGCAAACTCAGGACTAGAATTTGAGACTTTTAACTTTAAATATGAAGCTTTTATTTATAATTTTAATTTTTAAGAAAATTTTAAGCTCCCAAAAAATTATATCAAATAATACCTTTGTATTGCTCCCAAAAAAAATTATGATTGGTTGACTATCTACTCCTTTAATGAGAAAGTGAATAAATTTGTTATATTGAATGACCTAATCTAACCTAATAAAAAGGTGAATGGTAACAAAATCTAATAATATGTAATGTCATTAAAAATGTTAATATAAAAAGATAGTAAAAGTAAAAACCAGATGTGACTAATAAGCTAATTTGTTAGTATGACAAATGATATTTATAGAATAAATGAATTGTAAATGCAAAGTCCTTTTTATAATAACTAAATTAGAAGTTTGACTAACCCATTAGGATCGGCCTAGAAAAAAAAAAAAAAGTTTGACTCGATTCTTTTTATAAGAATAATGTCTCATGCATTAATTATTTTTATATGAAAAAACCTCTAATTATGAGTCTTTTTCAATATGTTCATTAATAATAGGCAGGATGCATTAAGGGCCTGTTTGGTGATCGGGATAGGATAGGATATGACAGCAGAATAAGAACATGATAGGATAAAAGTAGGATAAACTATAATTTTATCTAATGTTTGGTAATTGATACACACCAGATAACAAACCAAATAAGAATAAGATAAAATATAAAACATGTTCAAATAACAAAATTACTATTTTATTAAAATTATGTATAATTTTCTACAAAGTAACTTTTAATTTAATTTTTTAATTTTTACTAAAAATATAATTTTAACTAAAATATACAATATTATTTTTTATTTATGCAGTTATTTTTCTTAAAATTATAAAAAATATATATAAGATTTTTAAAATTATAGTTATTATTCAAATATTTTTATTTAAAAATATTTTAATATTAATTATTTAATTTTTATTATTTTAATTAGTAATATACTTTAAATTTACATGTCAAAATTATTATAAATATATATAATAAAAAATATAATAAATATAATATACATATATATATATATATATATATATATATATATCATCATATATTATATAATCTTATTTATATTTTTCATAATAATATTATATTTTTTTATATATAATTATATATAATATAATTATAACAAATATTGTGTATAATTATATATATCTATTA
>CM014732.1:68830883-68875651 GCA_004329165.1 Spatholobus suberectus
ATCAACTACAATTACAAAATCAAAACCTCCTTTGAAAACCATTTGGAAGATTAACAAATCTTGAAATTCATAAAATTTCACAATTTGCGATGAAAACTTTAAAATCTAAAATAATACATTCAGTTCTAGAATAACAAATTATGTACTGTAGCAACAGATTTTGTTTTTTTTTTTTTTGAACAGTAAATAATCGATTATCCAACTACATAATCGATTATTTTCGAAACCAATTCGCGAAAACAGTTTTTGAACAGTAGATAATCGATTATCCAACTACATAATCGATTATTTCCAAAGCAAATCACGAAAACAGTTTCTGAAACTCTAGATAATCGATTTCAGATGCCCATAATCGATTATCTGCGAGGATTTTCGAAAAAACGAGATTCTTCCAAAGAGAAACTCAAAATTTTCAACCATATAACATAAATTTTCGAATTAATGGTGTTCCAACAACCTCAATCCACCTCAACCAAGTTAATACAAATCAAATCATACAATCAATTCAACATTTCATCACAAAATCATCAATTTCTCATCCAAATCTCAAAATTTCTCCTTCAAAACCCGTTTTCACCCAAATCCAACAAAATGGCAACATCCACAGAGATTCAACTGATTATAAGACAAGAAATCAGCATACCAACAGTTATTAACACAAAACAACCGATTTGTAGGCTTCCTTTACCTCTAAAAGTTCCTGAATCTGAATTTGGGTTCCTTGAGAATCCAGTGTTCTTGAGCCAAAATCTAGCTAGGATAGTTCCTTTCCTTACCACAACTATTAAATCAAGCTCAAACCTCGTTTATACTCTCACAAACTCCATAATTTCTAGAGAGAGATTGAGAGAGAATTAAAGAAAGAGAAAGTATAGAGAGAGAAAGAAATGAGAGAATGAAGGGGAAATCCCCCTTCCTTCCTTATATACATCCGACCTCCTCGGAGTTCTCACACAGACTTTTGGCCAACTGAGGCCCAAACCTCACCAAGCCACTTTCCTTATCTCAAAACTGGTCTAACTTAATTGTTTTCTCTCAAAAGCCCAAAATCACTCGCACAACATATCCAAATTGGCTCAAGCACATATCTCAAGTTTTCTAAATTCAAATTAGAATTTCAAACCAACAACATCGGACCATCACTACATGCAACATACCATACATAACAACAATTCATTATCTCCTTTAATCAGCTAGATTACATATTAAATTTCCACTTTTTAGTTATTAAACCACTTAATCACGCATTAAGAAAATCACAGCGTTACACTCCGCTTATGAGGAATATGCACGACCGTGCTTCCGTGCTTCATTATGCACGACTGTACTTCCATCAGGCCCACTAGCCCATTGAAGTTATAAATAGGGGGTTTGCAACTTCAAAAACACTTTTTTTTTCCATTATTCTACTCTCTCTCTCTCTCTCTCTCTTGGATTTGGATTGAGGAAGGATTCTCCCAATGCTTTAGAGGAATTTTCCTGCATCTTAGTGGATAGAGACTAGTGGCTAGCATTTTTGTTATGGTTTTTTTAGTCTCTAATGCTTAATATTGTAATAGGTTGCTTCTCTGTTGCTATGGAGAACTAATCCCTAGGCTAGGATTATGGTGTAGCCATGCTTGAGATGACTGGAACCATATTTTGATTGTTAATTTCATCCTTTTTCTTCTTTCAATTGAGTTACCCTTGTGTGCTTTATTACATTGTTTGGAATTGATCACTCCTTGCATGTCTTTAATCAGTTAATTGATCGACGACTGTACCGTAATTAATTGGTAAACTTCTAGGGTAGTTGGGTTTAGGATGTTGCATAATCACACTATGAACTAAGCTCTCAATCGAATTCATTCACTCTCTTTGCTCTTTTTTCTTTCTTGGATTAAACCACTGTATAACCAACCAAGGATTTAATATAGGAAAGAATTTTTACAACCCATAACCAAAGGTTGTGAAAGGATTCAGTAGAGGGATATTGACAATTGAACTTAGGAATAAAATTATATTTTAACTTGGGGGGAAGGGAATCAAAGGCATAAGTGAACTTATAATCCTAAGTTCTTAACTCATTGAAATCCAGTTCACTTTTAATTAATCTTTCTGCAACTTTTTGCATTTTAATTCTTTGCGCTCAACCTTTGAAACTTGAATAACCTAGACAACATAGGAATTTCTTCGAAAGGTACTCCATATCAATCCCTTGGGTATGATATTTGAACTCAAGTTCATTGTTACTATTGCGATAGGATACACTTGCCCTTAAGCATGTTCTAGACGCATCATTGAGATTCCTTTTCTTCCATTCTTCTACATACAATTGCCATTGAATTTCCATTTTGTTGTCAAATGTCATTGATAATGTATACATAAGTGAGGTTGAGATGTAGAGTAAGAATAGAAACAAATGTGTTAATGTCACTCCAAGCATAAAACAATTTTTATATATTATATATAGTGATTCACTCCTCAACCTATATGACTCCAAATCTACAAAGTGCATATCTGATTCAAGTTGTGAACCACCAAAATAAAGGTAATGATTCCAAACAAATTGACCAATGATACAATTTCATAAATATACAATTTAGACTTTTGCATATTAGGTACTGAAGAAGACTCAAGATAATTAATTTAAAGTAGAGAAATCATTTTTATTCATTCTTACTTCTTTGATGTAGTAAAGGAACTTTTTAATCAAATGAGGTAAAAGAGTAAACCAATATAGAAGAGCAATTAAAGAGCCCTATCAATCAAACAGTAAGTTCCTGTGAAGCACTTAAACAGAAGTGCTTATTTAAAATACCCTTATTATTAATTTAATCAACAAAGAAAACAGATATTTTAGATAAAATTTACTTAAATAAAAGTGGCAATAGACACACTCCAAGCATAAAATAACTTTTATATATTATATATAGTATGATTCACTCCTCAACCTATATGACTGCAAATCTACAAAGTGCATAATCTAATTCAAGTTGTAGAACCACCAAAATAATGGTAATGATTCCAAATAAATTTAAGAAAAAGAGAGGCGTTGAAGTAAAGCAATAACTGGCAAATACATAGCCAAATGCTCAAGTGTATAAATATAAATTACTCATAATGAACTTTTATCAAATAGTTTATAAGGAAAATTTGAATGGCACAAAACATGAATGATTAACAAAATAATTTCATTCGTGTAGGGAACAATGATGGATGTTGAATTAAAACAACAATTAGAAATTTAACAGGCATGTTTTGAAGTAGAAAAATTGAGGAAAGTTTGATGTCTCCTACCTAATGTAGTGACTAAAGAATTAAAAGGAACCACATTTCTTTTCTCGTTTCACTTTAATGCAAGGATTGTATAGCCATAGCCATAGCCATGAACCATTATGTAGTCCAACCATAATAAACCTCAGGCTAAATTACTATTTTTGTCCCTTACCTTTTTAAGAAATTCTATTTCGGTCCTTTATCTTTTAAGAAGTTTGTTTTGGTCTTTTATGCTTTAAAAAAGGCTCAAAGTTGTCATTTCGTCAGTCTAAAACCAACACCGTTAATAATTTAAAGATAATGGCAGTTGAAAACAACCACAAAACAATCTTTTTTTTTCTTTCTTTTTCCTCTGTTACCCTCTTCGTCTTCCCTCTCTCTCTTACGTCTCATTGCCTATGGCTCTTCTTCTTCTTACTATTGTTCTCCACAACACTCTTCACGTGGACCCTCACCACCACCACCATCTCCTCCATCGTCGCTGCCACCTCCCTCCCCCCCTAAGGCCTTCTTCCACTATGCCGTCACGTTGTCTAATCTATCTTCTCTTCTTCTTCTTTTTTAATAAAAAGGCTTGATGTGTGTGCTTGATAATGAAGGGCATGTGTATTGTGACTAAAGAGAGGAATATTAAGGGTGTGTATTATTGTGCGTGTGTGATTCAAAGTGTTGAAGAAGGAGTGTGTGCTGCTATGCGTGTGTGCAAAAGAAGAATATGGAATAAGTGAGTATATGCGTTGAGTGTTATGTGGAGTGGTGCGTGAAAGTCCAGTGGAAATCTATTCCCCTTGAAGGGTAAGAAAGAGGAGTAATGAGACGTAAGAGAAAAAGGGAGGAAGACGAAGAAGGTAATGAAGGAAGAGGAAAGGAAAAAAAAATGTTTTGTGGCAATTTTTAACTGCCATTATCTTTAAATTATTAAGTGAGGAAAAGTGAATTTGTGATGAGGTGGTAAGCATTTGGCACAATTTGGTGCAAGCTATAGGATCTGGAAGTGTGAGAGTCTAAGTGAGGAAAAATGAATATGTGATGAGGAAGGAATTTGATTCAGTATGTGTGTGCATTGTTGAGGTTCTTTCCTTAATGTAGTGAGTGAATTTGTGATTGAATGTGTAAGATAAAGTACCGTGACATCTGTGAGTGTGTGTGCATCTTTAAGAGAGTGTTAGGTGTTGAGTGCATTGCAGATATAAAAAAAAGTGAGTGACAATGTGTTTGTGTTGTGCGAAAAAATGTGAGAGTTACAACAACTATTGAACCATCATCAAGGAGAGAGGTGCATGAGAGAGGAGGGAAGACGAAGACGGTAATAGAGGAAGAGGAAAAGAAAAAAAAAAGAAATTATTTTGTGGTGGTTTTTAACCACCATTATCTTTAAATTATTGATGGTGTTAATTTTAAACTAATGGAAGGACAACTTTGGGCCACTTTAAAAACATAAAGAAGCAAAACGGACTTTTTAAAAGATAAAAATAGAATTTTTTAAACAGATAAGGGGCCAAAATAGTAATCTGGCCTAAACCTCAAACCCAATAGGCAATGACTGAGTTTGAAGCCTCTTAGTAACCAACTTAAAAACCACAAACCAAAACCAAATTGAAAAACAACATAAATTGATTTTCATTTTCATGATAAATGCAATTGCATTTAACACCACGACTTCGTCTTACTCCCCCAAATCCATTTCTTTCTGCCAATAATTTTTTGAATCAAATATAAAATACAATTTCATTCCACACTTGAGCTCACATTCTCCATGAGACAAATGCATTTTCCCTCTAACCATTAATTCAAACTTCATTTTCATTTAATTTTCATTTACAGTAAGCTCGTCAATGGCACAAACGTAAATGAAAAAGAAGAATTAAAGAAATCATTAGAATGAAGTAGATTCAACTTTACAGGAACTCAGCAATGCAAAACACAAAAGAAAAAGAAAAAAGAGAGAGAAAGAATCATTCTTTATGATAGACATACCTCTATAACATGCTTGATGAACCCTTAGTTATTGCTATTGGCATGGGAGATTTGATCTTTATTTATTGAAATCATCTTATTTTCATAGACATTGTGATCCATTTTTCTCTATTTTTATGCAAGGTTGAAAGGAGCAGTATGTTGGAAGAAATGACTAAGTTTGGACAAGAGAATTGTTATTGCTAAAGATGCACGGTTGTGCTACAATTTCAGGATTACACTTATGAGAAGATGCATTCATGCTTCATTATGCACGACCATGAGGCCTTGACAATAAGGCTCCTTCAGGAATGAATTGTCCTTCAAGGTTTCTCATTCGGATCTTTTGCTCTATCACTTGTTAAAGTGCTCAACCCTTAAAGGCTGAGCTCTGATAACAAATTGTAAAACATAGAAATAACACAAGAAAGGGGGTTGAATTATGTTATAGTAAATTTTCGCAAAAATCTTTTCAAAGACGTATCATCTGAAGGATTAAACAAGATAATTTTAAAACGTTGTGTAAGGAAAGACGAATGAAAAAAAGATAATCAGATAAACACAAAGAGATTATACTGGTTCGTCTCACCCTAGATACTACGTTCAATTCTTGGCAATAACCAAGTCCCACTAATTTAAACAATTTACAAGTATTCTTTTAACTAAGCCTCTTTAGGCTCAACACAAGTAGTCTTTGACTTGCCTCTCTAAGGAAAAAAAAAAACCAAGTATTCTTTGAATCAAAGCCTCTTCAGGCTTCTACCGATTTCTTAGAAAAAAAGGTTGAACGTGAGTTATTTCACTTAGTTTAACGTCCTATCAGACAAATATACAATGAAGTTTAGTGAAAAATGTTTATAGACAGCGTATATAAAAATTACAAGTTGAGACCTTTTCAATGGTTTAGGATCTATCAATTGATCAACAATTGAGACTGAGGTCTCTTCTTCTATTTATAGTGATTTTCCAAAAAGTATCCGTTGAGAGTACTGTAGAAGACATCCTTTGTCAAGTGGAAAAGAGTCATTGAAACATTAAATGCAACATTTAATGCCTTTCACCAACTTGTCACCTTGATAAGATAAAGCAGTTTGCTTATCTTATATTTTCTCGTACTCAATCTTGTAGTAGTGGACATATCTGCTCTCCCGTACTAACATCTGCAAACTTATTCTTTCTTTTACACATAAAGAGGACTCTCCTCGAAAGTAGGTACGTAGACTTCATTTCTTTCGAGGTTGTTTACGCCTTTACATACTTGCAGTGTGCAGATTATTAAAGGTTCATCTGAAAGAAGTTAGTTACTAAATCTTTTAAAGAAGGATAAAGACGATGCATGATCAGGTGATCAGAAGATAATGAATAAACAATATGGCGTTAAAACTATAGAATACCCAAAGCCACTCGATGACGGTATTGTAGCGAGCGACATAGTGTGACATTTGTTCACATTGTATAAAACCCATAATTATTTTGTTGTTGATTTTACATTAATGAAAATGCGAGTAAAATTTTTTTATTTGTATAATAGAAAATTTTAAAGCTTAACAAAATTTGAATATGGTAGTAAAAGATAAAAGAAAAGGTTTTCATATATATATGCATCCTAAAATTGTACATCATACTCTTATACATACTGATTAAAGTAAAACAACTTTAATATAGAGAGATCAAAATATTACATCAAAATAGTTACTATTTATCCCAGTACATCAAAATATCCTAGTTAGAGTAATATCAATCTATCCTATCCCAATAACAAGCCATTAGACTAGGCCTATAGGTCCTCATCATGCATCATATCTTCATTAACAACAATCAATCATGCATACAAGAAAGTAATGGAGTAAGGAAATTTGTTCTAAAATCACTTTCACATGTATGGTAGGAATTCTACCATAAAATACAGATAAAACACACTTGGCAATAATAAAAAGGGGAACCTAAGGTTTTACCTAAGTTATCGTAGACTATCCTTGACTCTGTATAGATCCATATTTTCCCATTAGTGAGTAATAGTTCTTAAGCAAATCAAAAAGCAACTAGGAGTTTATATACCTCATATAATCATCATATGGTATAATCCCCATCATCATTGAAGAACAAAAGAATAGTTTAGGACATTTATTTATAGAGGTTTACTCTTATACCAATCCTAGTGATGACTCAACAGTTGTTAGAGTTATCAAAGTTGTTCTTTGCAAAGATCTCGACTAAAGGTCATTATCCTGGTCATTGGGACTTCATTACTTGATATTGCACCCACAATACCCTTTAGGCCCTTGCATACATCCCTTAATGTACCAAACTGTGGCTTCTCTAGTGGGATGTTATGTCACTTCATGTCACTTGCTTTACATTACTCACCAAGTTATCAATTTCTAACTTCTCAAACAAAGGTTTCCTTGGTCTCATTTAATTTGAGCACCAATACAATCAACATTTCTGTCTTATAGTACAAAAATTGCACAATAGCAAAATTTTAACAGAATAACAATTTAATAATCACATAAAATTTTAGTAGAATAATAACTTAGTAATCATAATTTAATTACAAAAATTTTACCAGAATAACAACTTAGCTATTATAATTTTATTACTAAAAATTTAGCAAAATAACAATTTATTAAAATTTTAGCAAAATAACGACTTAATTATAATTAACCATCTAGATTTGGGCAAAATAACAACTTAATAATTATAATTTAATTATCTAAATTTGAACAGAATAACAATTTAATAAGTATAATTTAATTATCTAAATTTGAGCAAAATAACAACTTAGTAATTACAATTTAACAATCTCAATTTGAGCAGGGTAACAACTTAGCAATTATAAATTAATTTTCTAAATTTGAGGAAAGTAACAACTTAATAAAAATTAAAGTTTATCATCAAACATAATATTGTAATGAGAATAGTAATTAAACTTTTGCCTAAATTGGTTTAGGGAAAAACTCTTCCTACCAACATGTAAAAGGACTATAATTTAGAACCAACCTTGCTCATCCCATTACCTCAAAGGTTGTTGATGAAGAGGATGGAATTGTTGGTGCAAAGTTCCTAGGAAAAGAATTTTATTAGTTTATGAAACTAGTAAAATTTTAGCATAAAAACAAAGTAATTTTTTTTCTAGAGAGAGAAACTCTCTAAATATTTTCGGCCAACTTGAGAGAGGAAGAGGTGATGGAAAATTTTCCAAAACTATGGCTATTTATAGAGGAAGAAGTGGGCTTAGGTGTCCACTTGATGACATAAGTCATTATGTCATAATTCTTTTTTTTTTCTTTTTAATTAATTTTAGGGACACATATACAAAATAGGTACTAAGTCATCTAGGAATAAGTTGGACATGTGTCCCATGAGTTGTCTCAACTTTATCTATGTTAATTTTCTTTACAGTTAAATCAACCGGTAACAATAAAATCGCCTAAACTTGAATAATTTGGCCTTTAATATCAAATTAATGCATTTTAATATAAAACTAGACATATAAATTATTTTTCATCAAACATAAATTTCTAATGATTAATTTTAATTTTAATTAATTTATTTTAAATTTTTATTATATGCTTTTGTATTTTTAAGTTAGAAAATTCATATTAAATCTATTTTAACTCAATAAATATAAATTTTTTTATAAAATTAGATTTTTAACCTATAAATGAACTAGGATTATCATTTTCACCCTTTTTGGATATCAAACCAATCTGGTTAGGCTTAAAAGACACTTAGGGTCATTTTAGTCATTTTACATAAAAATTACAAAAAATTTTCAGAAAATTTTTAAAATTATATTTTAATGCATATAATGATTCTAAGCTCAAATTAATATTTTAATGTCAATTGAGTCTTTTTTTCATGTCAATCCTTAATGTTGAGAAATAAGGGTAAAACATTATTTTCTAATTGCTTTGTGCTCTAGCTTGAAAAAATTATTAAAAATCATGATTAGATAGCTCTCAACATTCTGAAATTAACATAGGGAACAAAATTTTGATGTTCCTTCAAGATTTTTTAGAAATAAATCATCGAATATTAGAAAAATAGTTGAAAAATTGAAATAGAAGTGTTATATTTATCATTTTTTTCTTTTAAAATAAAATTTTTATAATTAAAATATACTTGGTATAAAATTTTTAAAATATTTTACTGTCAAAAAGTCTCCAATTAGTTCTCACAATCAATTAGAAGTATTTATGTCGTTTCACAAAAATTATCTCAATAAATTTCTAAAATTATTATTAATTATTTTAAGTATATTGATGGCTTAAAAATAATTTTTAAACACTTCTAACTATTTTTTTTATCTATTAATTTTGTTAACTGACTTTTTAGGGATGAAATAGTTGTTTTACCAATTTTTGGGCTCTATTCCCCAAAAATTATTAAAAATCTAAATTGTGTACTACTTAATAATATAAACATAATCGTAAGGATCAAATCTTTAAGATTTCCATCCAGTTTTTTAGAAATAAATACAGAATAATTAGGAAAATATTTCAATAGGCAAAAGTATGGGTGTTACATGTAGAGGTTGTTGTCGAGGTGGGACATAGCTGTGGCCTTGTAGTAGGAACTGTAACACCAGTGTTTTTCCAAATCCATGACTTAATGATTTGAGAAATTAAAAGTGGAATTAAATTTAATTTATATACGAAAATGTAGTTAATTAGTTTGGTATGTGCGATTGTGGTAGTCTTATGTTTTGTTGTTCCATGTTAAGCTGTCTTGAAAGCCCAAGTTTTGAATTATGGGAATTGAGAAAATGTTGCTTGAGCCAAATATCTCCTTTAGTGGAATATTAGTTGGTTTGGTGATGAACCATGGTGAGCCAGTTTTGGGCCTGAAAAGAGTTAATAGGTTGTTATTGAGCCTTAATGAGCCCAAGGTCCCCTCCAAAGCCCATATACCCTTGTTAAGACCCAAAACCCTTCCTTCTCCTCATTTGCCACTCACATTCCTCTAAACTCTCTAAGTACTCTCTCTATTCTACTTCTCTATTCCTTTAAGAGTAGAATAAGATTTCAAGACAAGTTCATCTCTTATACTCGTGCATGAGTTGTTCTGGTGTGTTCTCATCCCTTTCCCTTTTTGTTTTCTGTGAGATTATTGTTAGGACAAGAGAAAATTGTGTTGATTTTGTGTATTTTTGCAGAGATTTGTGGGTTTTGTGTAGGCAATTTGTTGTTGTAAAGTCTTCCCCAAAGTTTGGCCCAAGGGTTTCCATCCTTTCATTTTCCTCTTCTCAAATTCAAGTACTTGGAGGCTCCAAGAGGTAAGGGAAGCTTACAATTGCTTTTTTATGGTTTGATGATTGTTGGTGTATTGATATGTTGCCTTAGATTGGTTGAAATTTTGATTTATGTTGAGTTGTGGTGAGTTTTGATGAAATGTAGGTTTGAGGAGAAATTGTGAATTGATGATGAATGGGTGATTTTGGTTGCTTTTAATGTTGAGAACACGTTTTAAGTGATAAAATGTTGTTTGGAAACCTTTTATGAACTTGGCTTGAGTTGGAAAAACTTGAAAATGGAATTTGGGGAAGAAGAAGAAGTCATTCATATACTGTTTCTACAATTTTCACTAAGTGAGAGTTTCACTTTGTTGAGCGAAAATGGCATAGAACACAGGGTTTACTTCCTATTAAATTTTCACTAAGTGAATTTAGGATTCGTTGGGCGAAATTCCAAATTTTTTGGGCAACGGATTGAGCAAATGTGGTTCTCGGGGTAACTGTACATATTACCTTATTTTTGCTGAGCAAATCATAGGTTCGCTGAGAGAAAATGTCCCTGAAGATGGACGTGGTTGCTGTCTTATTTTCACTGAACGAGTGAAGTGGGCTCACTGAGTGAAAGACATGACATGGTGTATATTCGCTGAGCAAGCAAAAGCTTCGCTGAACGAATGGACCCCTAGGAGTCAAAATTTTTTTTGCCTCATTTTCGCTGAATGAATGGAGGTCTCACCAAGCGAAAATGAGTCAAATGCAATTCGCTATTTGGATCTTAAATGATTTCTATAGTTGAAAATGGAAATGTTTTTCTCTTGAGACAAGAGAAAAGAGATAGAAAATAGATTATTTTCTAACATCTTTTAAAAGGGTGTTAATTTTTCAAAACTTCCACTTGGGAATGATGAAAAGAAATTTAATTTAAATATGATTTCCTTAGGCTAGGAAAGAAAATGAAACCTACTGTCCTATACGCTAGTTGAACATCTAAACTAACATGATTTGCAGTTAGTACCAAGGTCATTTATCTATTAAGAGGATGTTTTTGAAAATATATGTAAAAGAAGAGTTGGAAATACTTTTGAACGTTGTTGAGTAATTCAACCTTGATAGCTTGACTCGTTGTTGTTGGCCATGTATGGTGCTAAATTGAGCCTACATGGTATTGTTGTGTTGTTGTTAGTCATGTATAGTGTTGAATTGAGCCTGCATGGTGTTGTTGATTTGTGGTTGACCATGTGTGGTGTTAAATTAGGCCCACATGGTGTTGTTAATGGAATTTTGTTGATGATTGACCATGATTGGTTGATGTTGAAATGGATCTTGAGTTGACTGGGTGGTACATGCATTCATGCACGAGTCCGTAGTTGTAATTGTGAGTTGAGAAGGCACGTTAGTTGGTTGGTTGACAGGAGCTGAGGCATAGACAAATCTCTAACCTAGTGTCGAAAAGGTCAATGAAGGTCATTGCACCTAGGACCTAGGGGATAGGTAAACGGGCAATTCCATAGGGGGCCAAGGTTGTTACAAGCCTTGTGTCGTGGAAAGCCATTACCCACATATATCTTGTTGATGTTGATCCTATCCATAGATCAGAGCTACAGTGCTCCCCAATAGCATGGCATGATTGCCAGATAGTTGAGTTGCATTTGTCATTATGCATAATTGAATGTTGAATTGGAATCTTCATAGATTGATGTTGATTATGGGTGGTGAATGGTATATTTCTATTTCTCATGGAAAAATGACTGAACATGTATGACATTATCTATTGTTCATTCTCTTTTTTTAATTCTATGATATGTTGTTTTTATGTAAGCTTACCCTTGTCTTGTTGTTGTTATTGTTGTTGTTTGATTGTGATAATCATGTCGTTGATGTGAGAGCAAATGTTGATACTTCAGTGGATCTAGCTGCTCAAGGTTGATGGTGGAGTTGCTTGCTTGGGGGATATAGGATGTGACGAGTCATATTTTCTCTTTTTGGTGTTCTTTGGACAGTTATTTGCTTTATTTTATATGATGTATAGTGTGGCCAGTTATAGGAATAGCATTTTGTACCATTTTTCCCCCTTGATAATGTATACCTTTTGATCTATATAGTTGCACAGTTGTTTGGTTAATAAGGATGTGTCTCATGTATGAACTACTTATATCAATATACATGTTGATGACAGTTTTGGTTGAGTGATGTCTAAGAAAGTTTTATTTAAAGTTGAAAAGCGAAAAACAAACACATTGTTGGAACCAAAGACGTATGAAGTGTCTAACCCCTCAAATTTTGAAGATAACAAAAGTTATTAAATTTTAAAGTTTATAAATAATGTTTTTAAATAAGCATCCAGATATCGCTTTTCAGTAAAAAGTTTTTAAAAGCATGCAATATGTTTTAAGAAAATATGGCATTCAACGTGCCATTTTAAACCAAGCATCCAATTGCTTTACTCAAACATATGCAATATTTTGAAAACCATCCAATACCTTATTTGAGACATTTTAAAATTCAACTAAATGTTAAAAGTTCAAAATGCTTATCCTTGTACGCCTAGAAAACGAATGTTTTATTCCTTGTATAAGACCTAACGTTCATATATCTTACATTAAATGAAAAGCATATATATATTTGTATAACTACAGCTTTACAGAAAAGAAAGTCAACTTATCAAGCTATCAAACCAGAATAAGGAATATTCAGAAAAAGCAATTCTAAAGTGCAGAATTGCACCTCCCTTTTCAGTGCAAATACAAAAGTCATTTTTCTGTTCCTTTTGCAAGCTGATACACGCGCTACCTACAAGCCAAAGTTTTTCAACGTATCCCTGAAGCTTGTCTACTTCAACGACTATCTTTCCAAGGCTATATATATCAAGCACAAAGTTTCAAAGACAAGAAGAACGAAGTAGTGACGAACAATTTCAAAATCTCTTTGGACGAGCTTACATATTCTCTTAGTTTTTATACTCTTTGCAAAAGCAAAGATTTTGAAAATTGCTCTTATCTTTCATATCCTTACTATGTGAGTAGATTTTTGTAAAACATTCTTTTGTGTTGTGAAAGCCTGAAGAGGCTTTGTGACTAAAGAATACTTAGGTTGCTCAAGTGATCTGGGTTGATCACTATTGTAGGCTTGAAGAGGCACTAAGAATACTTATTTGTTACCAAGGGTTGGTTAGTGGAAACCCTTCTAGGGAAGGGATTGGACGTAGCTCAAGTTGAGTGAACCAGTATAAAAATTCCTTGTGTGTTTTTCTTTCCTTATCTTTTCTTGGTTGGCTTTTATTTGCGCTTTTTATTTGCTTTCAAAAGTTTGCGAAAAAGTTTTCTAAAACACATAATTCAATCCCCTTCTTATGTGTTCACATCTATTTCAGTTGGTAAAAGATCCTAAGCAGCTATAAATAATGAAAGACATGTCTAAAGCACAAAAACAAAGGTACATGCTGAACTCTAAAGCTAGAAATGCTATTTTGTGCGCTCTGTCTGAATCTGAGTATGAAAAAGTACATAGCTTAAAAAGTTCAAAAAGATGTGGGACACTCTAACTCTTGCTTATGAGGGTATGTCACAAGTAAAAAGATCTAAGCTAAGTTTACTCATACGACAATACAAGTTATTTACAATAGAAGAAAATGAAACTATTGAATTTATGTTTGGTAGATTTCAAACTACCGTAAATAAATTAAGATCTCTAGGTAGAACTTACGATAATTATGATCATATTAACAAAATTTTAAGAAGTTTGCCTAGACAGTGGAGACCACAGGTTACAGCCTTAAGAACGTCCAAGGATCTAACTACTCTCTCCATGGAAGAGCTTCTTGGAACACTAAAGGTACATGAATTAAAGCTGAAGTAGGATGAAGTACTTAGAAGAGGAAAGTCCGTGGCCTAAGCGTCCAACATGCAAGAAAAGGGTCGTCGTCCAAAGCTCTCAATGCAGAAGAATCTTCTGAGGAAGGATAAGAAGAACAAGATTCAGATGAGGACGAGATCTCCTTCATATCAAGGAAGATCCAAGCAATGTGAAAAAAAAAATGTTCTAGAGCGAGAAACTTCACCAAAAAGTTCAACAAGGAACCCAAAGAAAAAATTCCACCAGTCTGTTTCGAATGCAAAAAGCTTGAACACTTCAAAGCTTAATGTCCAAGCTTACAAAAAGAGAAGAAGAATATCTTCTCTAAGAAGAAAAAGAAAGGACTCATGGTGACATGGAAAGATATTGGACCTATCCGCCTCTGAGGAAGAAGAAGAGGAAGAAGCAAACTTGTGTCTCATGGTGGATACAAGTCCAGAAAGTTTAGAGAACGAGCAAGAAGAAGATGAGGTATACTTCAATAACTTAATCTCTCTTCAAGAAGCATACAATGAACTGCTTGCTAACTCTTCTATTCTCTCTGTTGCTTACAAAGATTTAAAAAGAAAGTTTTCAAAAACATAAAAAGAACTTAACTCACTTAAAAAAAGTCATGAAGATCTTTTAAGAGAGAATGAAAAATTAAAGGTAGAAAAATCAAAAGACCTCTCTAAAGTGAAACCACCTAAGGAAGCGTTAGAACTTTAGAATGAGGTAAATCACTTGAAGGAGAGTCTATTTGAATTTTTTAGTGGAATTGAAAACCTAAACAAAATTCTGCCTTATAGAAGAAGTTTACATGACAAATATAGTTTTGGTTTTAAGAAAGAAGCCTTTGGAACAGTTAAAACTATTATTTTCCGTAAGTTTTATGGAAAAAGTGGACATAAATCATCCAAATGTATTCATCATTTGGTAAAGAAGGCGTCCATTGCCTTCAGTACTAACAAGAAAGGACCCAAGTCTATTTGGGTACCTAAATCTATGATTATTCCTGTTATAGATCTACTTGAAAATAGAAAGGAAACCCCAATCATGGTACCTAGACAGTTGCTGCTCACAACACATGACAGGAGAAAAGTCTATGTTCCAAAGCCTCTAACAAAAGAATGGTGGATGGGTTATAATTGAAGGAAATTAAAAGGGGAAGATAAAGGAAATAGGTGAAATTGGTAAGCATCTTTTACCTTCTATTGACAATGTTTTATACATTGAAGGACTCAAACATAATCTATTGAGCATAAGTCAATTATGTGACAGTGGACATAACGTCTCCTTCAATAAAGATGAGTGTATAGTCAAAAACGTGGATGAATCCCGTTTGTTTTCTACAAAGAGGAAAAACAATCTTTACAATATTCATTTGAGTGATTTGACAAATCTAAATGTATCATGCTTTGTGTCCATCAAAGAGAATCAATGAATTTGGCATAAGAAACTTGGACATACAAGCCAGAGATTAATCTCAAAGCTGAATAAGCATAACCTCATGACAGGACTTCCAAATCTTACATTTAAATTCGATGTTCTCTGTGATGCATGTTAGAAAGGGAAACAAGTCAAAAACTCTTTTCATTCAAAAAATATTGTTTTCACTTCTAAATCCCTTGAATTATTGCATATTGATTTGTTTAGGCCAACTAGAATTGCCTCACTTGGCGGAAATATATGGATTAGTTGTAATGGACGACTATACTAGATGGACATAGGTTATGTTCTTAAAATAAAAGGATGAGTCTTTTAGAGTCTTCTCTAGTATTCTGTAAAAGAGTTCAAAATGAAAAAGGTATTTGCGTAACCTCAATCATAAGTGATCATAGAGGAGAGTTTGAAAACGAAAGTCTTCAAGGGTTCTGTGAGGAGAACAAAATTCTCCACAACTTCTCTATACCTCATACACCTCAACAAATTGGTGTGGTAGAAAGAAAGAATAGGTCATTGTAAGAAATGGCTAGAACCATGCTTAATGATAACTCAATTCCTAAACAATTTTGGACTGAGGCTATAAACACAGCATGCTATTTACAAAACAAAATATACATTAGACTTATTCTGAAAAAGACTCTTTATGAATTATGGAAGGGACGAAAACTCAACATAGCATACTTTCATCCTTTTGGATGTCAATGTTTCATTTTGACCATTAAGGACATTCTTGGAAAGTTTGATTCTGAGTGTAACCGTGGAATATTGTTAGGCTATTCTGAAACATTCAAGGCATATAGAGTTTACAACTCTAAAACCTTAACAGTTGAAGAAGTCATTCATGTTAGATTTCATGACAATAAGCCTGATAGAGAACTATCAAAGCTAGACGAATCTTTTACAGATATGAAGTGGGATGATAGCAAAGAACCAGCGTCCAAAACACCGTTGGACGACTCATCAAAGGATAAACTTAGGGAACCAACTAGACGGAACTGGCAAATAAAAAATTATCATCCAAAAGAGCAAATTCTAGGAAAAGTGCAAGATTGTGTTAGAACAAAATCAACCTTCAAGGAGCAAGCTCATGCTACTTTGTTTTTTCAAAATGGAACCAAAGATGGTAGATGAAGCCTTATTGGACGAAGGATGGCTTAAGGCTATGAGAGATGAGCTAAATCAATTCGAGAAGAATGATGTGTGGACGTTAGTCCCTCTACCCAAAGACAAGTCAATAATAGGAACAAAATGGGTATTCAGAAACAAGCTAGACAAGGCAAGTAAAGTAGTGAGAAACAAAGCTAGACTTGTAGCTCAAGGTTACTCACAACAAGAAAGTATCGACTTCACTGAAACTTTTGCACCTGTCACTAGATTAGAAGCCATTCGCATTTTACTTTCATTTGTTACTCATAGTAATATGACGCTTTATCAAATGGATGTAAAAAGTGCATTTCTGAATGGTATAATAAATAAAGAAGTTTATGTGAAACAACCTCTTGGTTTTGAGAGTGATATTTTTCCTGAATATGTTTCCAAACTCAAAAAGGCTTTATATGGACTCAAACAAGGTCCTAGAGCTTGGTATGAGAAACTAAGTTCATTTCTTTTAGAAAATTGTTTCAATATATCAGCTAGTTGATTTTCAGTGTTAATAAACTGAATATCAATAACCCATTTCTGAACATAATTTCTTATAAAGTGATGTTTTATTTCAATGTGGTTTGCTCTAGAATGCAATATAAGATTTTTAGATAAGTTTATAGCAGTAGTATTATCACAAAGAATAGGAATTTTACTCTCATAGATATTATAGTCCTCTAGTTGATGCTTGATCCACAAAATTTGTGAGCAATAAGACGCTGCTAGAGATGTATTCTGCTTCTGCTATGGATAGGGCAATCGTCCCTTGTCTTTTGCTCGTCCAAGAGACAAGATTACCACCAATGAGGTGACATCCTCCACTAGTGCTTTTACGTTCTATTTTGTCTCCCGCATAGTCAGCATCACAAAATCCAACTAGCCTGTATTTTTTATTAGACTTAAAGCATAGACTGAGGTTAGGGGTTCCTTTTAAGTATCTAAAAATTCTTTTTACTACCGTGACATGTGTTTATCTGGGATCAGACTGAAAGCGAGCACATAAACATACACTAAACATGATATCAAGTCTAGACACTGTTAGATATAGTAAAGATCCAACCATACCTCTGTACGTGGTTTCGTCTACCTTTTTGGATGTGTCGTCCAGTCCAAGTACTAAAAATTGATGCATTGGTGTGCTCATTTCTTTGGCATCATCCATCTCGTACTTCATCAGTAGTTCTTTTGCATACTTCGTTTGATGTATGTATATGTCGTTGTTAGTTTGTTTCACTTATAATCCTAGGAAGAATTTAAGTTCTCCCATCATACTCATCTCAAATTCTGCTATCATAAGCTTAGAGAAATCCTTGCACAGAGTGTCATCTCTTGTGAAATCATTTTCTAAAAGAAAAGAAGTTAGCTTTTCATACCAAGCTCTTGGAGCTTGCTTAAGTCCATATAAGGCCTTTTTGAGTTTGAAAACATGTTTAGGATAAGTATCATACTCAAAACCAGGAGGTTGTTTACAAACTGGTGGATGTCAAAGAAGAACCAGTAGCGGAGGCACCTCAACAAGTTGAATAACTAGCTTCTCAACTAGCTGAGCCAATAGACAATAAGGCTCTATTCGTCCACCTTATCTCAACTGCAAGACCGTCCACACGAAGGCAATCATCCAGAGCAAGGACGTCCAGAGCAACTAGGTCTAAGATGCAATAACCTACTGCTCTGCCTCCTCCAATTGTTGCTTCTCCCCGACTTGCACCTGCTCCTCCACCAACTGCACCTACACCAGCACCTACCAAGAGAAGACTCCAACTAACAGTAGAATCAGATGATGAGGACGATGAGCCCATCAGAGTTCTTCTTAAGAAACAGAAGACTGCTGTAGTCACTGTTCCACCCTAACCGCAACCACTAGTCGTCCAACCCTCTTAACCATCCAAACGACCAGTAGTATCACAACCAATTGCAGCACAGCCAAAGAAAAGTAAGTTATCTACTCTTGCTATTGCTAAATCAGAAGTTGATTTTGCTAAAACTCTGATTGTTGAACCACTAAACAACCCTCTAACCAAACACATGCCCAAACACAAATTGAAATAGAAGCCACACTTGAACCAGAGATATTATTACCCGGTGAAGAAGGTTATACTTGTACCATTCCCACCCCCAGACTCACAAAACTACACCTTTCCATTAAACCCCCCAAACAACCATCTTCATCTACTATCATTCCTATAGCCCCATCATCCACCCACAAGAAAAACTTAGCGAAAATCAACCAACAGTGGCCGTTGCTATTTGTTGAAAGGAACCAGCAAAATCTGGTGGACGACAATGCTATCATCTTACATCTAGAGCCCCTTCCTAAGCCAAAATTTGGCTTCGATTACTCATCTATCTTCCTCGACAAATACATGGACGACTATGTTCATTAGCCCTCTGCAGAATACTTGACACTACTTCCTGGTTCAATTGAGGCATTTGCCGCTCAAGCGGTTCATCCGACAAAGGTATCCAAGACTTGTGCGAGCCTGGTGCTTAACTGCCCATCCTCTTAGAGTACCTCAACATCGAGTACCTCCAGTGGAAGAAATTGAACAAGCTTTACAACAGAGGCGAAGTCGAGCGTCTGAACGAATAGTCCATTTAAGGCTAGCAGAATTGTAGTTTAGGCCATTGGACCCTGAAGAAGATAGTTTCTTCCCTTCCCCGTACGAGCATATGTTTTGCAACTCTGTCAAAAGCTCTACAGATTTGAAGTATCAACTATTTATCCTTCCCATTCAACACATCAAACCATCTACAACCATCCGCATCTAACCCGATTGCATATGCCCAAGGCTTCCAATCATGGATGTAAACAGTAAGAAAGAGAAAATTCTAACCAAGCCGCCTTTATTACCGCTACCATCCAGAATTGAGATTCAACATCATCCGACCATTACTCTAGAATGGTACATAGCTCAGTGTCTTTCACAAGACGTGGGCGAGGATGATGCTGAACGTTTCTGGCATCAACATATGTTTACTTGTGAACAAGAAGCATCTAGCAGCAGAATCTCACAAGACGATAAGCCAACACTCCAACAACGAATAGTTGTGGGTACATGCAGCGTCCAGCACGTGTTTATCACTTTTCAGACACTTCTGCTGCCTTCATGCATCCAAGTGATGCACGTCCACTCATTGGTACAGAAACCTCTATTTTGTATACTTTGCTTGCTGCATTAACACATCCCAACACTTTCAAACCACCCTCCCTTAAGAAACATCGCGTCCACACCAACTACAAATTCCCAACCTTCTATTCTTAAAAGCACCCCCGCCACCCACTGAAGTTCACTGACCAACTCCTTCTCAACCACCCTCACCAACACCTCCACCGCCACTTACTCCCGGATCTCAAGCGTCTGCAAGCCTTCCCATCTCCACTACTGCCCCTTTACCTATCTTTGTTGTTAACCCCGTTGTCCAACAGTACGTCAGTAGTCAACTACAACCCATCTTCACCCTTCTACAACAAATCCTCCAGAATCAACAAGAAGTTCTCCACACTCCACAACCATCCCCACCTCCACCTCCTTCAGCGCCTAAGTAACTATGATGACACTATCTTCTTCTTTTGTCTGTTTTTGATAATGACAAAGAGGGGGGGGGGGGGGAGAAATAAAGTGAAAGCTATCTGTATGGTCTTAAGTTTTGTTGAATAAAAGCATAAGTTTTCTATATGAACTATTCTCAAAGTTTTTTTATTCTAATACCTTTATAGTTTACTTTGATGCCTTAATAATTTTTTTTTTACTCTGATGTCTTGATAGTTTTTTTTCTTTGATGCCTTAATTAAATAATTAATCTGTTTGATTGCTCTGATACGTTAATCTCTGACTACTCTGATACTTGCTTGCTCTAATATTTGTTCTTTTTACATTACATGACAATCATGCATAAACATTGTATACTCTGATATCTTGATGTTTCTTTGGACTAATATCTTGTATGACTTAAGTATGCAAAATATGACATATCACACTCAAGGGGAGCATAGTAAATCTATCGAAACCTATTCATACTATGCATTCTTTCTTTTTGATAAATATTTGAAAAACTTAAATATTAATAAGATTTGTCATCATCAAAAAGGGGGAGATTGTTGAAACCAAAGACGTTGAAGATAACAAACTTATTAAAGTTTGAGTCTCCGTGTGAATTAACAAATTTTCAGCGTCCAACCTCATGGCGTCCAAAGCGCCAATCTTAAACGAGCGTCAATTAGACTCATATATGATAACCGTCCAAGAGTAAGTCTCATTCATGTATTATGTGTCTTAAACATTAGACACTCATATTAGACGCGTTCAGACGTAAGCTCTTTAACGACTAAGTTCAAAAATACTCGTCTAGTCGATACGTTTTATATATATTATTTTCGAGACTAATGCCTTATCATTTTAAGATCTAACATTCAAATATTTCAAGCATTAAATGGTAGACAGAAACATTCTAGTGCAAAGGCACAGCTATTTAGAAAAAGGAAGTCAACATTTCAAGCTGTCAAACCAAATGAAGATTGATCAGAAAAGCAAACCGTCAACATAGTCCTGCACCTTCCATTTTGGTGCAAGTTTAGAAGTTCCCTTTTCTGACCTGTCTGAAAGCTCGATACATGCACTTCTTTCTTGAAGATTGAAGCTAAGTCATCTTCAACGGCTCTTTTTCGCTAAAGACTATATATTTACCAAGAAAGAAGAACGAAGTGTAGAGACAACAAGAACGGATCAAGTCAAAAGAATAGATGCCGTTTGTAAATCTCTTGTAAAGAATACATTGCTTTCTTGCGTTCACTGGACGATAGTGAAAACTCTCAGAAATAATTATGTAGTGAGCTTAATCTTTTACATCCTCACTTTGTGAGTTGTTTTTCTTGGTAATCAACTGTATTTGTTGTGAAAGCCTGTAGAGGCTTAGTGAAAAAGAATGCTTGGGTTGTTAAAGCAATTTGGGGTGATTGTGTTGTAAAGCCTGAAGAGGCTGTGAAGAATACTTGTAACCTAAGGTTGGTTAGTAAAAACTTTTTCTAACACCCTAGAGGGTATTACCGTAACTAGGTCTAGATTTCTACGAACAAAAAGGAAAGACTTAAAAAACATAGAAACATGTTGAAGCGACTCTTAAATATAATTATATTCGTATAAGAATAATACAATAAAATACCATACATGCCTAATACAACTCATCTATCACCCAAAGGTGTCGTACAAAATATAAAGAATACAAAAAAAATACATTTACATAAACTAGGCTACATCTTCTTGCACGTGACTCCAAGCTCTATCTGCATATATCTTCACCTGTATCCTGAAAAAGGAGAAACTTAAAAGAGTGAGACATAATGTCTCAGTGAGTGCTCTAAGGGTTTTACGGCTAGGTCAGACTCTTCTACTCAGACAACCTTCATTACTTATCTCTCATGGCTTTAGCCTCACTAGGTCTCTCATAATTCTCTATACCTATGGTCGAGTCTACACCTTTCAACAATCAATACTCCCTGTTAATTGATCTCTCATTCTCACAACTATTATATTGGTTTACTATCTCATTCTTAACCTAAGAACTCATCTTCATTACTTATACTTTCTTATCCAAAACCCTCTTTAGAATTTACTCTTCTTCCTTTTAATATTCAAAGTTGTCCTCTAGAGTCAAGTCTAAGGTTACAGACATTCTAAAATACTCTTATTTTATTCTCTCTTACTTGTCTTATACCTTTCTATTACGCCATAAGGGAATTCACCCTTTCTCTATCTTATTCACAATTATTATTATCCAACTAGAACCCTTATAACACTATCCTAAGGTCTAGCCTCTCACTTATCCTTAAGGTAGCAAACACAATTCCAATTACAAGCATATAATTATTTCACATTCTTTGTCTAGTAACTAGACATATACCTCGTTTTGTTTTATCAAACAGGAACAACACATGTGCAGGATATGATCACATGTCCACAACTTTAACATTTCATCACAAGGCACAATTACATTTTTACATGTGTACACATTACATCAATCGCTCATAAATAAGGTTACATAGAATTCACATAATTACAACATAACACACTTCAACATATCACACTATAACAAGATACATATGCGTGCTATGTTCCTAAACCACTACTCATGCACATGTGGTACCAACTTAAACTTTTCAGAAAGTAGACTAGGAGTAAATGCAGGCCATAAGAAGCGTCATCGGTACCGATGCCTTTGGCTTTCGCACCCTCAACTAGCATGGTATCCCCCGATGACTAGTTAGGGTTACTTAGTTTTGCCAATACGCCCTGGCTCCATGGGATCAGCATGGACCATTAGAGTTTTTCCAACTGGATAACCCCCAAGGCTAAGGTTAGACAACCCATCACGACCTCCACCAGCCAGATTCCTACATACTTTCCTCATCACATAACTCAAATGTTATGATGCATGGTCACATATAATGCTTACAACTTTTCATAGACTTTTATCATGAAACATTGGCACAATTTCATATTACACTCATTTTTTTCAAGGTAAATAACAATCATACAATATAAACTCAACAAGGCATAAAAAAATAAATAACAATGAGTTAAACACTGCCAAAAGGAGTTCATAAACACAAAGAACGGAATAGAAAAAGTCATATATGCCCGGTGGTCCAATGAACCCGCCCAGCGGGTCTGGGCCAGAACACAACCCGCCCAGCAGGTATTGAACCCTGCCCAGCGGATCTGCATGCCTAGCGCTAACGCAGAATCCAGTTTTTGCAGAAAAGTCGCCCAAAGACTATCTAATCTATAAACTCATTACTCCCTCATAATCCCCTCAAAACCCATCAAATCCCTAATCTTAGGCATAAGGAGAGGGAAAGGTAAATAGATGCACAAGAACAACATAAAGAACAAGGAAGAATACGAGGGAGAGCATTCACCTTTATGGACATGCAAAGCTGAGTCTTAGGATTTGGGTCCTCCGGTTTCTATTCCTCTTCTTTCTCTTTCTCTTTCTCTTCTTCTTCCTTTTCTCCTCATACTCTCTCTACCTTCTTTCTTCTTCTATTTTGTGACGGCTAAACCTAACCCTCATTCTTTATTCTCTTCTTATAACATGTGGGTGAGTATGTGGCTCAGTGGGCTTTAGTCTTCTATTGGGCCCTAGATGCTCTTTTGGGCTTTATGATAACATTCCTACTAATTTTTAATAATAAGGTGTCGATAACAATAACACTAATAATAATAATAATAATAATATAATAACAACACCATAACAAAGAATTAATAATAATAATAATAATAATAACAACAACAACAACAACAACAACAACAATAAATATAATAGCAATGATAGAAACAATAAAAATAATAATAATAAGTGATCTAATAACAATAACTCTTAAGACGTCTTTTGTCTAATAACACATAGGAAGGGTCCTACTAAGAGCTACCTCATAGTTTATTTCAAGTACCTGAAATTTGGGGTGTTACACCTTTTGGGTGAAGGGACTAAATGTAGCTAAAGGTTGAGTAAACCAGTATAAATTCCTTGTGTTCTTGTTCTTCCCTATCCTTTGCTTAAAATGCTTACGAACTTGCTTTTAAGTTGAAAAGTTTTTTAACGCACAATTCAACTCCCCCTTCTTGTGCGATTCTTGCTCTTTCATTAGGTAGTGTCTATCTTTTAATGTATTTTTAGTCTTTCTATATTTTATGTTTGTCATGTGTTATCATACCATGATGTACAGTTTTATGGCATATGTGTATATATAGTCTTTTTCTTTCATCTTTTACTAATATTTTCAAATTCTATTTAATTTTAGAACTTTTTTATTGCCAGAATCGAAAAAAATTTACTTGTAATAATTAAATAACTAAATTAATATGAACTATGATTAATAAGAATGGGTGTTACAGTGATCTCCCACTTTTTTTATTTCATTCTTAAACCATTTTAAATTTATGTTTTTTGTTTCCAATTTCCGTTTTTTATGAAATCTCCATTCTTTGTATTTAGCACATATTTTGCTCGCAACGAATAAGATAAGCATTGAATCTATTTCATTGTTATTCATTTTTTCTTATTTATGAAATTTTTTCCTTTTTATGTTTAGGGCATATTTTATCACCACTGAAAAAGGTAAGCAATTAGTCTATTTTATCGTTCTCGAATTCTTTATTTAGGTTTCTGTGTTTTGTTTCTAACTTTTGGGGTGATCTCTCACTTTTTTTATTGCATTCTTAAACTATTCTGAAATGTATGTGTTTTGTTTCCAATTTATGTTTTTTTTATAAAATTCTTCATTTTTTGTATTCGGGACATATTTTGCCCTTGAAGAATAAGGTAAGCATTGAATATATTTCATTGTTCTTCATTTCTTTTCTTATTTTTTATGAAATTCTTTCTTCTTTGTGTTTAGGGCATATTTTGTTGCCATTAAAAAAGGTAAGCAATTAGTTTATTTTATTGTTCACAAAATTTTTATTATTGTTTTTGTGTTTTGTTTTAAACTTTTGGGTTGGTCTCCTACTTTTTTTATTGCATTCCTAAACCATTTTAAAATTTATGTTTTTTGTTTTCAATTTATGTTTTTTTATGTAATCCTATATTCTTTATATTCTGGACATAGTAAGCATTGAATCTATTTCATTATTCTTCATTTCTTTTCTTATTTTTGTGTGTTTTTTTTTTCAATTTTTGTGGTAATTTCCCACTTTTCCAATTGCATTTTTAAACTTTTTAAAATTTATGTGTTTTGTCTCCAATTGGTAATGTGGTTTTCGAATAGTTTTCTTTTACATTTTTAAGTTTTTGGTCTAAATATTTTACAATTTGGTTATATTTTTAATTGAAAATTTGTCACTTTTAAATAAAAATAATTTTTTTAAAAAGTTTGTTGCTTGTGTTTTTTTCTACTTCAACAGTCTTTTTAAACCATTACTAAGATATGTGTCTTAAATCTAATGGATTCTCACTCGATAAATTGTGTATTCAATTTATATATTTGGTACAGGTTTGATTATAGTAATGTTGTATCATGTTTATGAAAAGAGTTCATGTATTATTGTTAACAATGGTATATTTGGATATTCAATATGGTATATTTTATTCTAAATTTGTTCTTAATAGCGGATTTGATTATCACAATCTTACTAATGCAATGTATTTGTTTTTGTAGCTTTTTCTTGTGCTATTTTTTTTTATGGCTTGTCTCATCTAAGTTCCACATTTGCTTAATAGATGAACAGGGGAAAGAGTTTTTTGACTTAGATTTCAAATAAAGATAGGAGCAAGATTTAGATTCCATATATGTTACTTATTAATATATAGATCACAATAGTTAAAATGTATTTTATATAATGATTAAAAAATCAGCATGAAAACATATTAAGATTTAAAGATAATACTTGATCATATAAAAATAAAAGATTTACATCAAAATATTAATATTTAAGTCATAGAAGTAAATGTGAATAAAAAAAATTAGAGTAAAAATATATCATACAAAAATTAATATTTTACATCAAAGCATATTAATATCTAAATAAAAATTACTAATATTTATATTTTAAAGTAAAAAAAATAACACTACAATATTAAATATTTTAATGAAAATATATTAATATCTAAATTATTATGATAGAAAATCCAATTTAGTTAAATATTCTTATATATATATATATATATATATATATATATATTAATTTATCTTGATTATAAACTTTTTACTTGTTTAATTTAGTTTCAATTATAACAAAATTTTAAAAAAAATAAAAAATTAATGACACTTTGAAATTAATAATGATATTATAACATAATTGATAGGGATCAAAAATATATTTATACCTATTTTTTAAATAAAAGTATATAATTAAATATTAATTAAGGTAACTAATTGTTTGTTATTTGTTAATTCATAAAAAATACATAATTATATTAATGAAGGTAATTACAAGCAATATATATTTTGATCTGAATTAATTAAAGTAATTATGACTAACATATATCATTCAGATTTGCATTAATTGATATATGTATATATATATATATATATATATATATATATATTGATTTAAATTTATAGTATATTTAAATTAAAATTACTTTTAAAAGGTAAATAATATGAGAATCTTTTCCACATATAATTCTTTTATATTTTTTAAAATTTCAACATTCTATAATTATCACACTTAAATGTCATATATGAATTCATTAATTTATGCTTAAAATACCACACTTAAATTATAAATTAATATAAATGAAGTAAAAATATCAACCCATAGATAAAAATAACATATAATATTTGGAATGCATTATAAATATTTATTGTTACTATTAATATATGAATTATTATAAACAAGGCTTATTTATTTTGCAATGTATTTTATCCTTTATACATTATTATTGTTACTATTTTGAATCATTTAATTTATAAAAAATATTTTACTAATGTATTAAATTCAAAATTAAATTGAATTAAATTAAACTTAAAAATCATACAAAAATTATCACCTAATTTATAAATACCCACAAAGCAAAAATGTTTGTTTTTTTTTTCTTCATTGAAATATAATGAATATTTAAATTGATATACAAAGTTATTCTAATACAAATTAAATTTAGAAGTCAGTGCTTGATGCTTATTATAAAACATAGTTAATTGTCAAATAAAGCTCAAATATATATATATATATATATATATATATATATATATATATATATATATTAAAATGTATACATTCATCCATACGATCATGAATTGAATCCTAACCAACATACTTAAAGGACTTAATTATTTTATGAAGAGTACTAACAACATACCATATGGCACACTCTTTCTAACATACATCCTACTATTAATTAAAATTTATTAAAAAGTACAAAATCAAGATAAAGGCTTATCGCAATTAAGGTTGAGACGGAGATGACACAAAAATAATTTTTAAATGGAGTCACCACAAAAATTTTATTTGAGGGAAAAATATTGGAAAATCCTTAAAAAAATGTTCTTTGAAATTAGAGATAGGTTTGGGAGTCGATTACATGTAGCAAAGGTATTAGCTCCTTACAACACCCATTAAAAACGGTACCTCTAATTAATTGCGCAAAACTATATGACTTTATATATATTTATTTTACCCCAATAAGAAAAACAGGAAAATAAAAAAATTGTAATCTTTAATTTTTTTTTCTTTTATATTTTTAAAGATAAGAATTAAATTTGAAAGAAAAAAAATAAGATTTGAAAAGATTTTTTTTTAAAGGATTTTTATCTTCTTATCTATTTGGTAAAGAGAACTTGAAAATATTTTTCTTTTATCTATGAAAACAAAGGGAAAAGTTTAAAATTCAAAAGGACTTTTTTTTTAAAAGATTTTTTTAAAACTAAAAAGAAACATTTTGTATTTTTAAAAAAAAAAAATCCTCGCATAAGAGTTCAGCTAGCAAATGGCTAGTCATTAAACCCTTACGATCCAAATACTGTTAAAGATAGTATATGCTATTCAATTAACATTATTGGCTGTTGCATATTTGGATAGATTTTATTTTATTTTATTTTTTATGCCAAAAAGAAAACAGGTTTCATTTCAATTTATGCGCATAGTTTATGATAGCAAATGGCTATTCTGTAAACTCTATGATTCAAATGGCATTGAAGGTAGCATTCACTGCTCAGTTAATGTCATGAATCAAGCATAAGTCAAAACTATTATTTTTATCAAAAAAAAAAACAAAAAGGAAGAAAGAGTATACATACAACATTGCTATCAATTGAAATTTGTGATTTCAGGAAATTTGTACTGTTCTTAAAATATTAATGAAATCAAAACTAGCAACTAAAACATTATTAAATATTTATTTTTCCCAAACAAATAAGAATCATCACAACTCACAACGTAAATAAACATAAACGACAACCATATACATAATAAAAGAAAGAAGAAGAAGAAGAAAAGGAGGTGAGAAAAGAAATAAAGAAAAAAGGAAACTGAATCAATGTATAGCACGTACTATAACAAAATAATAATAAGAATAAGGTAAAAGAAAAAAAAAAGCAAGAAAACTAATGAAATGAAAAGAATCAGTGTGAGAAAGGAAAAAAATATACATAAAGAAATTGAATGTAGTCTAATATGCTAAACTAAAAAAGGAATCGATATGAAAAAAAAAACTAAAAAAAAAAAGAAGTTTATATAATCAATTGACAAGGAAACATGTGTACAGAAGCCTAGAGTACAAAGACATTTAATTACAAAAAAAAAACATATTGAATTTGCTCTTCCAGTAATGTTTACGTGCAACCGCGAAGGAGTGGTTACTAATAGAGCTCTCTCCTTATATTGTGAAAACTTCCTGTGACCAGTAGAAAAAGAAACTGTTGGTGTATGCCTTTTTTTTGAGAATTTTTTCTGGTGTCCCAATCAATTGTGAGTGTTGCACAGAGAGAGAGATTTCCGTCCTTTCTCTCTACTTGTTCATGGTTTAAATAGATAAAACTGGTTTATCTATTGGTAACCAACCCATCTCAGTATCCCATGATTTCCTCATTTTCAGCTGAGTGTCCGTTGTCCTTTGTAACTGCCTTATTCTTCATCTTATCTGAGTATCTATTTTCTTTTTCAATTTTTTTCAAATTTTATTTCTATCTTATTTTTATTATCTTTTTATTAAAAAAATACACCAAATAAAATTGATTATTCACAGTTGCCTCTCTTTACTTATTTCTTATCAAATAATCTAAATACTGATGTTTTTTAGATTGTTATGGTAAGAAATGAGTTAAGAAGTGAATAAATTTTATCTGTGAACCAAATACACTGTGAAAAGCAGGTATTGGGGCCTTTATGCAATTGTCAAGCAGGTTCTGGTTTTAGAGTCTACTGCTCTGGGTCAGTTTCAGGCTTCATCACTGGTGCCAGGCAAGTTCTGAGCTTGGATGTAGTTATCTAATTGATTTCGGGCTTGACTATAGGTGTCGGGCAGGTTTCGAGCTTGGATGTAGGTGTCAAGCCGATTTCAGGCTTCGATGCTGATGTTGGGTAGGTTCTGGCCTTGAATGCTAGTGTCGGGTAGGTTCCAGGCTTTAATGTTAGTGCTAAGCTGATTTCGGGCTTGAATGCCAGTGCCATGCAAGTTCTGGGCTTGAATGCTGGTGCTGGGCAGGTTCCGAGCTTTGATGCTAGTCTTGGGCTGATTTCGAGCTTAAATCTTGGTGCTGGGCATGTTTCAGGCTTTGATGCTAGTGCTAGGCAGGTTTCGAGCTTGAATGCTGGTGTCGAGCAGCTTTCGGGCTTTAATGCTGTTGTCGGGCTGATTTCGGGCTTAAATACTGGTGCCGAGCAAGTTTCAAGCTCGAATGTTGGTGCCAAGTAGGTTTCAGGCTTTAATGTTGGTGCTGGGCTGATTTCAAGCTTAAATGGTGGATTCGGGCAGGTTTTGGGCTTTGATGTTGGTGCCAGACCGATTTCGGGCTTAAACAGAAAAGTAAAATGTGCCAGGTATATACTAGGCTTAAACAGAAAAATAAAGTGTGCTAGGTAGGTACTAAGCTTAAACAAAAAAGTAAATTAAAATGTGCCAGGCAAGTATTGGGCTTAATGGATCTACGTTGTAGGCTTGAAGATATAAGAAACTCAAGCTATGGGCTCTAAGGACCAAGAAGTCAGACAAAAATAAAGCAGATGAAATGCGATGCAATAATGATATGATGCAAAATGTCATGAGACACAAAACCAAATAGACTAAACTTTTCTTTTTTGCTTTGATTTTCTCAAGAGAGTTCAGGATCCTCATTCTTTCCAATATACACGCTTTAGTATTCATGGATGAGAAGTTTTAATTGATTTCAATGCTTTTATCTTGGACTACATATGAGTGTATCTCACTAGGTTACTCTTAGGTTGCTGCAAAAAGTTTGAGTCAAAGCAGCATTATTTTCTTGGTTGCGCTTTATAGCATTGATTGAGAATTAATCGAGGATATTGTGGCTTTTAAAAATTATTAAAGTAACTGTAATGCTTTGATTCTTTTTAATGTTTTAATGTTAACACATATTTCCTTTCAGCATATTATTATCAAAAATGCAAAATGAAATGACAGCTAGCGAATGGAACGAGACAATTTTATTCAATACGATGAGAAATATTTACAAGGATGGTCATTGTATGGCAAAAAGAGAATGGTATGTACAATAAACTTGTAGGAATTAAAATATTTACAAAATAGAAGTGGAGAGATTTTGCTGTTTTAGTGACGCTTTCTAGAAGATAATGCTAGTGCTACACATCAGTAACCTTCACTGCCCATCAATAAGCTTTAGAGGAAAATGTAATTTGACACACCATTTATCCCAGTTGATAATCCGAACACATCATTTGCCCCAGTTTTATGATTCAAACATGCCATTTGCCATAATAGATAATTCCAACACATCATTTGCCTCAGTGTTTCTGCTAGGCCATTCTCTACACATCTTTATTTGACCTTAACTTTTGCTTGAGTCACTCTTTCAAGTTTTTAACTCAGCGGGTTGCGCTAACTTTTGCCTAGATCGTCCTTTCGGATTTTCAATCTAGCGAGCTTATTTTCTTTTTCTTTTTTCTTTTTTTTTTTTGCGAATTGCTCTAACTTTTGCCTATATCGCCTTTTTAGGTTTTTGACCTAGTGAGCTTATTTTTCTCTCTCTCTTTTTTCCCTTTCCGTTTTATTTTCAAGCATAATATTTCTTCACTGCATTGAAATTCACAAGATGTGAGAGGTCTCTACTATCCATGTTTATGAGGATCAACGCTCCTCTCGAGAATGCTTTCTTAACTACATAAGGTCCTTCATAGTTTGAGGCCCATTTGCTAGGACAGTCCTTCTGAATTGGTAAAATCTTCTTGAGCACCAGGTCTCTTTCTTGAAATTGCCTGGGGTGCACCTTTTGGAACCAAAGATGTATGAAGCGTCTGACCCTTCAAGTTTTGAAAATAACAAAAGTTATTAAATTTTTAGAGTTCTTATAAATGTATTTGTTAATAAGTGTCCAGATATTGAATTTTAATAAAAGGCTTTTTACAGCATCCAATATGCTTTATAAAATCTAGCATCCAATGCGCCTTTTTAACCAAGCGTCTAGTGCTTTACTTTAACTATGTGCTCTCTTTTTGAAAACCATCCAATATCTTATCTGAAATGTTTATAGAATTCAGCTAAGTCTAAAAGTTCAAAATGATTTATACTTATACGCTTTGATACAAATGTCTTATTCTTTTTATGAGCTTTAACGTTCAAATATATTTCGCATTAAATGAAAAACAAATATATGTTTATGTATAAGTACATCTTTGTAGAAAAGAAAGTCAACTTATTAAGTTGTCAAACAAGAATAAGGAATGTTCAGAAAAAGCAACTCTGAATCGTAGAACTACACCATCCTTTTTTGGTGCAACCACAAAAGATGTTTTTCTATCTTTTCCAACAAGGTCGATACACGCACTGCTACATAGGACAAGTTTTACAACATGCCTCTGAAGCTTGAAGTTCATCCACCTCAACGGCTATCTTTTCAAGACTATATATTTACACCAAGTCCAAAGTTTCCTAGAGATGAGAAACGAAGTCTTTATAACAAAAATCACAAAATGCTTCCATGGACCAGCTCGTATACTCTCTTAACTTTTCTTATTCTTTGTATAGCAAAGTTATTGTAATTTGCTTTGTACTTTTCATATCCTCACTTAGTGAGTAGATTTCTATAAAAACACTCCTTTGTGTAGTGAAAGCCTAGAAAGGCTTTGTGACAAAAGAATAGAATACTTAGGTTGTGTAAGTGATCTAAGGTGATCACTGTTGTGGGCCTGAAAAGGCTAGTAAGAATACTCACTTGTATCCAAAAGGTTGGTTAATGGAAATGCTTCTAGACGAAGGTACTAGACATAGCTCAGGTTGAGTGAACTAGTATAAAAATCCCTTGCATGCTTCTCTTTCCTTATCCTTATCTTGTTTTATTTGCTTTGCTCATTTTTTATTATCTAAAGTTTTGTGAAAAAGTTTTTATACACACAATTCAACCCTGCTTCTTGTGTGTTCTCGTTATTTTAATTGGTATCAGAGCTTGGCCTCTAGGGGTTAAGCATTTAACAGTACAGGGGTAAATGATCCTGAACATATCTATAGATAACGAAGGACAAACTGTCAGTAGACCACCCTTGTTTAAATGGCAATACTACAACTACTGAAAACAACATATGATTACCTTCTTTGATGCATGTCATATCAATATGTGAGATGTTGTAGAGACAGGTGACTATCAACCCATTGATGAAAATGGAGTCAAACTACCAAGAGGTTAGTGGACAGAAGCACACAAACAAAGGTATCTGCAAAACTCTAAAGCTAGAAATGCTATTATGTACACTCTATCTGAATCTGAATATGAAAAGGTACATAACTTAAAAAGTGCTAAAAAGATGTGGGACACTCTATCTCTTCCTTATGAGGGAACCTTACAAGTAAAAAGATCTAAACTAAGCTTACTTGTACGGTAATATGAATTATTTATATTGGAAGGCAATGAAATTATTTAACTCATGTTTGGTAGATTTCAAACCATTTTAAACAACCTAAGGTCTCTAGGTAAAACTTATGATAATTATGATCATATTGACAAAATTTTGAGAAGTTTTCCTAGATGGTAGAGACCACAAGTTATAGCCTTGAGAGCATCCAAAGATCTAACTACTCTCTCAATGGAAAAGCTTGTTGGAATGCTTAAGGTATACGAGTTAGAGCTAAAGTAGGATGAAGGACTTAAAAGAAGAAAGTCATTGGCCTTAAGTGTCCAATGTTCGACAAAAGGGTCATTGTCCAAGGCTCTCAATGTTGAAGAATCTTCTAAGGAAAGATCAGAAGAAGAAGATTCTGATAAGGATGAGATCTCCTTTATATCAAGAAAGATACAAGCCATGTGGAAGAAGAAAGGAAGATCCAAAACCAAAAACTTCCCTAGGAAGTTCAAAAAAGACCCTAAAGACAAAAGTCCTCCTATCTACTTTGAATGCAAAAAGCCTAGACACTTCAAAGCTGAATGTTCAAGCTTACAAAAGGAGAAAAAGAATATCTTCTTTAAGAAGAAGAAGAAATGACTCATGGCTACATAGGAAGATATGGACCTATCTTCCTCTGAAGAAGAAGGAGAGGAAGAAGCAAACTTGTGTCTTATGGTAGATACAAGTCCAGAGAGCTTAGAGAATGAGCAAGAAGATGAGGTAAACTTCAATGACTTAAAATCTCTTCAAGAAGCATACAATGAACTACTTTCTAATTCTTAGTCTCTCTGTTGCATACAAAGATTTGAAAAAGAGATTTTCAAAAACATCAAAAGAACTTGACCCACTTAAAAAGAGTCATGAAAATATTTTAAAAGAAAATGAAAAATTAAAAGCAGAAAAACAAAAAGACCTATTTGAAATGAAACCACCTGAAGAAGCATTAGAACTTTATAAGGAGGTAAATCATTTAAGAAAGAGTCTAGCTAAATTTATTAGTGGAATTGAAAATTTGAACAAAATTCTATCTTATGGATGAAGTCTGTAACGACCTAACTGTCGCTACAAGACAACACTACCATTCAACTTATATTTCTTAGAAAATAAATTTCCTTAGTACACATACAAAGAGACTATCCATTCACATTACATACATAAACTATTTTTATATACAAATTAAAACTCAATAAAATATCTGTACCAACACCATTACTTTAGTGTACATCAGTAAGGGAGAGGGAATACAAAACTTACTCACTAATGCTAGTCAAACTATACATCAGAAATTAAATAGCTACCAAAATAACGACTTCAAAAACGACAATGGGAATCATCACATCTCATTATCTCCAAGCTAGCAGCTCGGCTATCAACCCCGATCAGTTGGAGCCGCCGATGCCTGTACATCTGCTCCCACATCAATGACGTGATCATCACAGGCACAAACCACAAATGCAAACAATGCAAGGGTAAACTTACATTGAAAATAAACAACATATATTTTTTAAGAAAACAGTACGAAAGCTCCAACTTATAAATGCACAATCACACCAGAATCACAACCACAACAATCCCAATCATAACGACCACAACAACAACAAGCACCATCCCGCCAACAATAATAACCATAAAAGAAATCTTCATTTATATACATATACATGTATAAGATCTAAAAAAAATTCCATAATACATGGTCACATTCCAAATCAATGATATCAATCACCAAGCGAATGCATGAGGACACTGCTCTTAAGAGATTTTCAACAACCGAGCGATCGGTCAGTTCTCATCCCTTACCATGGCATCAACACCATTCAGGGATTGCCAACTCTAATCTACAAATAAGATTATGTGGTTTGTCAAGATAATTATATGTGGGTGGTGGCTTACCGCGACTCAAGGTTTGCATTATCTTGGCCCCCTGTGGAATCGTCCATCCAATTATCCCTAAAGGCCCATCAACAACTGCCCCACGTCTTATCCAGCAATAGGTTAGAGGTCCGTCTGAGCCTCATCTCCTGTCAACCAACCAACTTAAGTGCTTGCCCGCACCACGGCATGAGGTTCATTGTCAGCTACCTTAGTCGCCAACATATACATGCAATACATGTACAACACAATATCTCTCATCTCATCATCATCAATTATAATCATTAATAAACAACAATTTTATACAACCCACCCTATGAGCCCAATAAAGCATCACACATAACCACATGGCCACTAGGTAAGGTCCTATTTGAGCAACCTATACCTCTGGAGAATTTTACCAATAAATCCTCTAAACAACAAGTGGGGTCCTATATAAGCAACCTTCCACTTTAACAACATGCCAAACAAATCACCATAATTAGAAACTTAAACCCATTTTTAAAAACATTTGAGCATTCAACTTATCTTGTAATATAAATTTGACATCCTTGAAAGTCAATAACATCATCAACCAACAACAACAATCACCTTAGAAAATTAAGCATACTGAGTGAATATATCTTTCTTTTTAAAACTAGAACAATTCTCCAATATGCTAAAAGGTTGTACTTAGCGTTAAATCTTTGGAATCAACGCCATTTCACCTTTTTCTTAGACCCAAACTCTGTTGGATCCACTCTCAGCATCATAAAATAAAGAAAATCCTAGTACTCTTATGTTGGGCTCCAATTCTGTCGCTGGGCGCTAGATTCGTCGCTAAGCACCGGAATCTGTCGCTAAGCGACATACTTCCAGGGAGTTTTTAGCATCTGCCGCTAAGCACCGAAATCCATCGCTAGGCGCCAGAATTTTGTCGTTGGGCAATAGACTTCCAGTAAATTTTTAGAATCCGTTGCTAAATGACAATTTTCATCGCTAAACACCAGAATTCCGTCACTGGGTGACAAATGCGATTTTTGTTGTTCATAAAGAGATGACCAACAACCATTTTTGACAAAATCAATAAACACAAAGCATCACAAAACAATTCTAGTTACTTCTAATACCTTTCTAACTAATTACATAACGACTTCTTCCACAAATCATCAAAAATTTTCAAAATCCTTTTCGAAACCCATTTTTCATTAAAACCAAATACATGACAATCTTCATGAAAATTCAACCGTTTGTACAACATGAAATCAATATATCAGCATCCGCTAACAATAAATAAACCCATAGTAAGCTTCCCTTACCTCTTGGAGTCTCTGAATTTCAAATGATTGAAAGAAAAGCAAAAGAAAACTTGAACTTTTTGAGCTCAACTTTGAGAAGAACCTTCAAGAAGAAGAACAACCATAGTTCTACCTGTTGGATTTGAGGAAATAGACAGAAGAGAGAGCTAGAAAGAGCTTAGAGAGATTTGGAGGAAGAAAATGGGAAAGAAGCAAAGTGAGTGAGAAAAGAAGGACATCTTTTTTATATAGAGGATGGGCACAAAAAGTCTGTGGCCCACCAAGGCCCAACTCCTGCCTCCGAACACTCTTAAGCTCAAAACTGGCTAAGCTCCATTGTTTCCTCACTAAACCAACTAAGATATCATCAACAGAGACATTTAGCTTAAACAACTATCTCTCAAATTCCACTAGTCAAACCGGAGTCTCCAAGACAACACAACATAAAACAACAACTACACATCCACAATTTATTTATTACATATTAATTACAAAGCTAAATTTAATTTCCACTCACAATTATTAAACCACTATATGACAAATTAGGAAAACACTAGGGTTACAATGTCCACATGACAAATTTGGTTTTGGTTTTAAGAAAAAGCTTATGAAACAACTAAGGTTACTGCTTTTTGTAAACAACATAGAAAAAGCAGACATGAATCATTCAAATGTATTCATCGTCCAGTGAAGAAGGGGTCCAATGCCTTTAGAACTAACAAGAGAGGACCAAGTCCATCTAGGTACCTAAATCCATGATTATACCTGTTGTAGTTCTGCTTGACAATAAAAAGAAAACCCAGTCATGGTACTTGGACAATGGCTGCTCACAACACATTACAAGAGAAAGGTTTATGTTCCAAAGCCTCCAACAAAAGAATAGTAGATGGGTCACTTTCGAAGGAAATTAGAAGGGGAAGATAAATGGAATAAGTAAAATTGGTAAGCATCCTTTACCATCAATTGAAAATGTCTTATATGTTGAAGGACTCAGACATAATCTACTAAGCATAAGTCAATTGTGTGACAACGGTCATAATGTCTCCTTCAACATAGATGAATGTATAGTCAAAAACGTGGATGGATCCATGTTGTTTTCTGTAAAGAGGCAAAGCAATCTTTACAAGATTGATTTAAGTGACTAAACAAATCAAAATGTGTCATGTCTAGTATCCATCAAAGATAATCAATGGACTTGGCATAAGAAACTTGGACATGCAAGCTTGAGATTAATCTTAAAGCTAAATAAGCATAACCTCGTAAAAGGACTTCCAAATCTTATCTTCAAATATGATGTTCTCTGTGATGCATGTCAGAAAGGGAAACAAGTCAAAAGCTCTTTTGAATCAAAAAATATTGTTTCCACTTCTAGACCACTTGAACTGTTGCATATTGATTTGTTTGGACCAACTAGAACGACCTCGCTTGGTGGAAAGCAATATGGATTAGTCATAGTGGACGACTATACTAGATGGTCATGGGTTATGTTCTTATGGCACAAGGATGAGTCTTTCAAAGTCTTTTCTATATTCTGTAAAAGAGTTCAAAACAAAAAAGGTATTTGCATAGCCTCAATTAGAAGTGATCATAGAAAAGAGTTTGAAAACGAAAGTTTTCAAGGGTTTTGTGAGGAGAACGAAATTATCCACAACTTCTTTGTACCTCGTACACCTCAACAAAATGGTGTGGTAAAGAGAACGAATAGGTCATTGCAAGAAATTGTTAGAACCATGCTTAATGATAACTCAACTCTTAAACACTTTTAGACTGAAGCTGTAAACACATGTTATTTACAAAACAAAATATATATCAAAACCTATCTTAAAAAGACTCCCTATGAATTATGGAAGGGATGAAAACCCAACATAGCATATTTTCATCCTTTTGGATGTCAATGTTTTATGTTGAATACTAAGAATAATCTTGGAAAGTTTGATTTTAAGTGTAACGATGGAATATTGTTAGGCTATTCTGAAACGTCAAAGGCATATAGAGTTTACAACTCTAGAACCTTGACAGTTGAAGAAGTCATTCATGTGAAATTTAACGACTATAAACTTGATAGAGAACTATCAGAGCTAAATGATCTTTTGCAAATATGAAATTGGACAATAGCAAAGAATCAACGTCTAGAACTTTGTTGGACGGCTCATCAAAAGAAAAACAGAGAGAACCAACTAGATGGAACAGGAAAATGAAGAACTACCATCCAAAAGATCAAATCCTAGGAGATGTACATGATCATGTTAGAACAAGATCAACCTTTAAAGAATAAGCTCAAGCCACCTTGATTTCTCAAATGGAACCAAAGACGGTAGATGAAGCCTTATTGGACGAATGATGGATTAAGGCTATGAAAGATGAGCTAAACTAGTTTGAAAAGAATGAAGTGCGGAAATTAGTTCCTCTACCCAAAGACAAGTCAATAATAGCAACAAAATGAGTATTCAGAAACAAGCTGGACGTGACAAGTAAAGTAGTGAGAAACAAAGCTAGACTTGTAACTCAAGGTTACTCACAACAGGAAGGTATTGATTTCACTGAAACTTTTGCACCTGTGGCTAGACTAAAAGCCATTTGCATTCTACTTTCATTTGTTGCTCATGGTAACATGAAGTTCTATCAAATGCATGTAAAAAGTGCATTCCTGAATGGCATAATAAATGAAGAAGTTTATGTGAAACAACCTCTTGGCTTCGAGTGTGATGCTTTTCCTAAACATGTTTTCAAACTCAAAAAGGATTTATATGGACTCAAAAAGCTCCTAGAGCCCGGTATGAGAAGTTGAGTACATTTTTATTAGAAAATGGTTTCACAAACGGAAAAGTAGACAACACTTTGTTTCGCAAAAACATACATTCACATTTTTTTATTGTGCAAATATATATGGACGATATCATATTTGGTGCTACTAATGAAGCTCTATACAAGGATTTTTTTGAGCTTATGATAACAAAATTCGAAATGAGCATGGTGGGAGAATTAAAGTTCTTCTTATTATTGCAAATAAAGCAGACAAGCAATGGTATATATATACATCAAACCAAGTATGCTAAGGAATTACTCTATAAATTCAAGATGAATGATGCCAAAGAAATGAGCACTCTTATGCATCCATCTTCAGTACTTGGATTGGACAATACATCTAAAAAGGTGGACTAAATCACATACCGAGGTATGATTAGATCTCTACTATATCTTATTGTGTCCAAACCAAATATCATGTTTAGTGTATGTCTGTGTGCTCGATTTCAATCTGATCCTAGAGAAGTTTATCTTACTGCTGTAAAGAGATTCTTTAGATACCTAAAAGGAACTACTAACCTTGGTCTGTGCTTTAAGCCAAGTAAAGAGTATAGGTTAGTTGAATTCTGTGATGTTGACTATGCTGGAGGCAAAATGGAATGGAAAAGCACCAGTGGGGGGTGTCACCTCATTGGAGGCAATATTGTCTCCTGGACTAGCAAAAGGCAAGGAACAATTGCCTTATCCACGGTAGAAGCAGAATACATATCAACAACGTACTGTTGCTCACAGCTTCTGTAGATCAAGCATCAATTAGAAGATTACAGCATATACGAGAGTAAAATTCCTATTCTTTGTGATAATACTACTGCCATTAATCTTTCAAGAAATCCCATACTATATTCTAGAGCTAAACATATTGAAATTAAACATCACTTTATAAGATATTATGTTCAAAAAGGGATTATTGATATTTAGTTCATTAATACTAAAAATCAACTAGCAGATATATTTATAAAACCCCTTCTTGAAGATAAACTCGTCTATATAAGAGAAAGTCTTGGTTTGGAATTTGTAAAGGAATGAATAATTTCATTCGTCCAAAGGACTAACTGTCCAATGGATTGTCGCGTCCATTTGCATCTTAACTTTCATTATGTTTGCATCCATCTTTGATTGAATATTAAACATTTTCCTTAAGCATCAATATTAGCAAACATGTATAATGCTTTTATTAACAATGATTTGAAATAAATGCTTTATTCCTTATCAGAGTCATTTCTACAGCGTAATTGATATTGAAACTGTAAAACCGCTTGTACCTGCATTTAATGCGCCCTCAAAAACTCAAAATACTACCAAAACAAACCCTTCAATTACTTTTGCTACACTCAAAACCCTATATTATTTTTTTTCATCAGCAAACCCTACCATTCTCTGAAGTCTGATCTCTTTCTCTACTCTTGCTCTCAAAAATTTCGAAACCCTAAATCTCCTCAACTTCAATCAACTATGGCTGGCGAAAAGGCTGACACTTACTCAAAAGTTGTGGCTAGAATAGAAAGCTCTAACAAAGAAGAAGTTGTTGTTCTCATTGAATACAAGTTTGATATAGACGCCCTCGATAACATGGGTGTGAAGGTGAAGGAAAATCTCCTTAAGGTGCGACATTCTGAACTACTTCCGCTTGAATGAAGTTGTCTACCCAAAACTTATTCGACATTTCTAGAAGACTGCTGAGTTCACCAACAACAGTGTGATTGGCACTATTCTAGGAGTCAAGGTTATTATTGACCTTGGAAGCATTGCAAGCGTAATTGAGTGTGAACGCATTGGGTCTTGCATCAAGAATTGCTGGGAAAAAGACTATTGTGGGCATGAAACTGTTAATACAGCATTGACAGGTCTTGAGGCCGAAGGACACGTTGAATACAACAAGCTGAGTAAAAAGGGGAAAGTCTTCCAATAATTCTTAAACAAAGGCATTCTGCATAAAGTTAGCTTGAAAGATAGTGTCACCTTCCTTCACTGCTTTGCCTTCTTCCACATGATCACTGAGCAGTAGTTCAACCTTTTGCATCTCATCTTGAGTAACGTCTTCAGGAACATGAAAGGAAAAGAAGTGATTAATCAAATCACTTATTCTGCCTTGTTGAATAGAATTTTTTGGATGCAACAAGTTTATCATGAATTTTTCAACTTACCGAGCTCTAAACAAATAAACATCAGGCAACTAGGTGGCAGCTACAGGATATATCAACTACCTTTTGTGTGCAACAACATCAGCTAGATGAAGGATGGGTTTACCTTGAAACCCATTGAGAAAGACTCCAGGGCTAGTAAAGTGCCCAAGGAAAAACCAGTGGAATTACTCCTTGACCACCAGAAGAAAGAGTGGGACAAGGCGTCTAACCTGTTGAACCATACGAAGAAGAAACTCTCTTCATCCAACCAATATCTGTAGCGATCAGAGCTGCAGCATCCAGGAGACAATCGTCCAAGGGCAGGGTGCCTAGAAACTAGCAACGTCTAGAGCCACAAGAGACAAATCCCAACAAGAACCCATACCAAAGGTTGTTCCTCCTCCATCTGCTTTACCTCCTTCTCCTCCTCAGCCTATCAAAAGAAAACTAAAGCTATAAGAACATTCTGATGATAAGGACAGTGAGTCAATTGTTGTCCTGCTAACAAAATAGAGAACTGAAAAGATTCAAATTCCTCAGCCTGATGAAGCTCTTGCCGAGCTTGTAGCAACAAGAAAGAGATTGTCTAGAGTCAAGACCGCTGTTGTAATGCCCGGCCGCTTTCAGGATGAGTGACTATCCCTATAAACCAACACAAGACTTTTCAGCGTGCTTTGTCCTCACTCACACGCTTCCTGGGAAACTTCCAAGTAGGTCACCCATCCTTAAATTGCTCCAAGTCAATCACGCTTAACTGTGGAGTTCTTAAGTGATGGGCTACTGAAAAGTAGATGCATCTTGTTGGTATATGTAGCACTTATTAATTCCTTTAAGCTATCCTCAACTGTACAGTCTTATACCTGCACAGCCTCTAGATCCCTCTCATTCTGGTGTGTATTCGATTCATTCATGTACCCCTCTCGCTGGAAGCTTGCCAGGAGCCGCTCCTTGTCTGTGCCTCATCTCTTTTGCACCGACGATCACTCTCCGCCCTCGTCAGCGCCCGGGATGTTACAGCTATTAAGAAAAGCAAAAGAAGTAAATCATCCACAGCTGACTCTGATGATATGATAATTGCTAAAAATGATTTTGTTGAATCTATACTTGTTAAACTCCAAGCCCAAATAGAAAACCAAACACTAACCCATCAATCCTTACCATCGAACAACTGAACCAGACATGTTCTTGCCTCATGATAAAGGTTATGTTTGCAACATACCTACACCCAGCCTAGTTCATCAGTACATATCCATCAAGTCACCAAAACAAGGAAGGATCCCTTATATTGAATGGTGCACTCTAAAAACCGTTCCTGTAACCGTTTCTGGACCCAAAACGGGCATCAATCTAGATGCAACTTCTGCATTTAAAGGACAAGCAGAAAGCTACATGCAAGAAACAATGGAGGTTGCTATACGAAAAAAAAAAACAAGCAAAATCTCATGGATACAAATCCCATCATTCTGCATCCAAAAGCCATACCTTAAACCAGATTATGGATTTAATTATTCTCCTATTCTAGAAAATCCTTTCGTCCATGAGTATATTCATTAGCCCTCTGAGGAATATCTTTCTCTACCACCTAAAGCAATTGTCAACCTCCTTCTCAAATGTTTCATCCGAAAGCTGTATGTAGAAATGATACCTGATGGCGCTTTGATGCACATCATCCAGGGATACTTCAATAAAGAGTTGTTCCCTTGGATGATTTGGAGACAGCAAAGAAAAAGAAAGAAAGAGGCATTGGCGAACATATTCATATTTTCCCAATTGACTTAAAGTTTAGGCTGTTGGATCCAATAGAAGCAGGTTTCTTTCCCACTCCCTTCAACCAAATGTTTAATGCATCTTTGAAGGCCTCTACCAAGTTGTGATTTCAAATGTTCATCCCACCTTCATAATACATATCTCAACGCACAACCGTCCACATCTAGCTTGATCAAATCTATCTAAGGTTGCCTACCCTAGATGAGAATTAAAAAAAATGAAGATTCTGACAAAACCACCTTCTCTACCGAAGCCCTCCAAAGTCGAATTTCAACAGCATAATCAAGTCACTCAAGAGTGGTATATGTCAAGAAGGATGGAACAAAAAATGGATGTCAATGATGCTGAAAGATTCTGGCATAAACACATGTGGAGTTGCGAACAAAAGCTTTAGGAAGTGGATTATCTAAGGAAGACAAAGTCGAAACACCAACAAATGTAGAATGGTAACTACACGCAGCGTCCAGCTTGTGTAATTAACTTCTCTGATACATCTATTGCATTCCTTAACTCTACTGACAATCATCCACTAATTGGCTCTAAAACAAAGATACTTTACACTATCATAGACGCTCTGACCAACCCATAGTTTCGAAAATTACCTTTTCCATGGGAATATTTCTTCCTCCACTATAAACAACCCTGTCTATACCATATACAGTACACAACTCTCAAATTTCTTGAAGCACCACCTCCTTCATCCTATGAAACACCAAACATACCACCTTACCTTCCCTCACCTATACCTCTACCTCCACCAACCCCTGGTTCCCAAGCCTCTGCCAACATTCCTACTATTGTTGTCATTCCTCAACTAGCACCCTCAGTTAACCTTAGTTGACCCTGTTGTCCAAGCCTACGTCAACACCCAAATTCAACCCATCATGGCACTTCTCCAACAAATCCTCCAAAACCAACAGCAAATTCTAAACTCTCCTCAACCATCACCTTCATAGTGATGATCATGTCTATTTTTTTCACTTTTTTTTTATGAAGACAAAAGGGGGACAAATAATAGAAAGGATTATTTTTTTTAAGTCTTCTTTGTATTTTTCTTTTAAGGAGTATGAGCTATTTCATTCATGCATAGCATACAAGCATACATATGTCATATATATAGTTATATCTGCTCTGAACCTACCATTGATTCCTTATGCTTTCGATTTTTTTCTCTCTGATACAATTCTCTGAGTTTCTAATATGTTTCCATTCCTTGCTCTGATAAAAATATTAGACTTCGGGGGAGTATGCTCGACAACTTGAGAACCTTTTGATCGCTTTTTGTGATTATATCTGGTAAAAACTCACAAATTTAATAAGGTTTGCCATCATTAAAAAGGGGGAGATTATTAGAACCAAAGACGTATGAAGCGTCTAACCCCTCAAGTTTTGAAGATAACAAAAGTCACTAAATTTTTAGAGTTCTTGTAAATCTATTTGTTAATAAGTGTCCAAATATCGCTCTTCAATAAAAGCTTTTTATAATGTCCAATATGCTTTATAAAATCTGGTGTCCAACGCGCCTTTTTAACCAAGTATCTAGTGC